>JAMZRA010000004.1:626025-775472 GCA_024499935.1 Tyrophagus putrescentiae
TGCTGAACTTTGCCTTGTTTTAATCAAGCATCTCCCTTTTAATGGGTAAATAGGCGCAGTAGCACTTGTACAGTTATGGTTCGTTCAGTTCGTAAGCGTTTCAGTCGCTTGGATGTCCGGGGATTGCAATTCCCCCCCCCTTCCCCTGCACAGTGTGTGACAGTAACGAGTGAAAAAAATGCATTTTAGCTGTGCTGATGAGTTACAACACGTGTTTGCACCCCAACAAGCACACGTCTAGCTCATTTAGTACATGATTAGTTGATTTGATGATCATGGCGGCGAAGCTATTTTTAACTTCAAGACAACAGAGGTGCCCTTCTTTTTTTGTTCACCGTCGTTGTATAGCGGAAAAGCTGAGTAGTTTGTTCTCCCCGGACCTCCACTTACCAGTGAACCGCTTACGAACCGCAATGACAAGTGTACGCAGTGTGCAGTTGGGCTCTTTGCATACTCTTTGTTGACTCGACTGGTCCCGCGGCCGCTGACCGATTGCAACTCACTTGCAACACACACACACACACACACACACACCACACACACACACACACACACACACTACTGGTCACTCATGCTTGGGATGATCAGCACTGGCCAGATCAGTATCTTTCACCTTTGTCGTCGTCACTTATCATGTGACACAGTGCCAACAGTGGCCACTGATAAGCCTCGGGAAAGGGCAATCGAGGAGGCATTCATGGCAGTTTGTTTGTCTGTGTTTGCCAGTCGCCTTAGTCATCGCCAGCCAGGGGAGTTTTGCAGCCGCGCCAAGCAGCCACCACCTCCCACTAAGCGTTAAAGTCACGTTCAAATTGTCAAAAGCATTGCTAAGAGCAGAAAGAGATGGCACCAGTGAAGGACGGTTTGGACGACCACTTGAGCCAGTGCAAAGACTGCTGCTGCTGTTGTAGTCTTGTGGTCCTGAACCGAGCAGTAGGTAAAACCGTTGTTTACTGTACTTAACTGTTTGCCCCTCTCTCTCTGTCTGTCTGTCTGTCTGTTACTTTGTTTGTTTGAGTTTCGCAATCTGATGGCTGTGCACTCGGCGCATGGAAATCATCGCCAGAGTACCACCAGTGCCACAGTGATCTCATTTGCATTTCCTCGCTTTGGTTTGCATTTCTTTTCCTTGGAGATTTCCGAATCTATGCCTACTACTAAAATTTCCTTGTACAAATTCCTCCTTTCCCTCTCGAATTAACTCAAGGAAAGTGGATAACGTTTACTAAATACTAAAAGTGACCTAAACTATTTTTAACCCAAGACACTGCCTATCCGATAACCTGTGACAGCGAGACTGATTTGCAGAAGCAGCAGCAGCGACAAAAACAGTACTTTAGCACTTTGTACTTGGATTCAGTGCAGTTCATCCTTCTTTGCGATTGGATGGCTGCTGCGTGCTGCTGCTGCTGCTGCTGCTGGAGAAGAGTGCAAACAGTTCGTTCAGACAGTCGGATACTACTTCTATATCAATTGATGGAATCTGCGATACTGCGCCAAGTGGTGATTGATAACAATCGAAAATGTACTCATTGCCTAATTGGGCGCAATAGGCAATAGAGCTTCTTTTTTCCCCATCTTTTCCCCTGCTGCTGCTGCTTGACCCGAGAGATCACTCTGATTGCCAGCGATTGCGGCCTGGTGACACTTCAATTCCATCTTCTGATAACACCCTCTGCCGCCGGAGATTTCTAGTTAGCTCAAGAGGTGACAGTTCTTCTCACTCACTCACTCGTCCGGACCACTTCAGAGTAGACCGGTCAAGGGAAAAGAGAGAAGAGATTGGGTTTGGATGGGAAGATGAAGAAGAGGAAGAAGAGGTGCTGCCATCGACTGAGGCTGCTTGGAAGAGAGAGAGAGAGAAGGGAAGAACTTTTTTCTGCTCTTCTAATCGCCTTCTAATTCTTTGCCACTTATTCCCCTATCCCCACAGACGCTTGCTTTTTTCTCTCTTGAAAGCTGATCTCTGGTTTTATTGCTTTTCTTGCTCTTGCCAGCCTCGTTCAGTTTCATTGCCATGTCGATGACATGTGGCGAATCAATTGAGCTAAAGTGCTGCTGCTGCTGCTGCTGTGCCCAGCCAAGTTTATTACCTCGTCAGTGGAATTTTTCAGTCTCCTTCTTTTCTAGTCGCTCTGATTTGAGGTTCTGAAGTTCGAGGGCTGCTGATGAGCCATTAAACGCACCTCGCTTTCTTTCCCACAATCTCTGCTGACTAGCTCTCTTGATCTGCTCCTTACCACCACCTCCTCACCACTTGTTACGCAGATCACGCAGTGAATACTCAGTTTTCAGCACAACACTAAACAGCAAAAGTTCACATGAAACTTTGCTTAATCTCAGCTCGACAATTGATACCTGTTTTACTACCACCACAATTGATTCAATTAACGCTAGGCTGGTGTCAACACCAGCCACAGGCACAAAAGCCAATTTTTTCCAATCAATTAGAAGGCGCAAATGCCTCTCTTTCACACTTTGCCTGCTCTAATTGCCTGCTTCTGTTTAATGTGTTTAGTCGTGCTTCATTTTTTTGTTGCCACTTTTTGCCTAGTAGTAGCAGCAGCTACCACCGCCGCGACCCCGATCATAAGCGCAAGCATAAACACACTTAAACACGGATCGTTCCAAGCGAGAGAGAGAAAAAGAAAGCGAGCAACTGAGTGCTGACAGGAGCAGCACAGCACCGCACCGATCATCGCTTTGTCCCCCGACTTTTGCGAGAAGAGGAGACAAAGAGCGAAACGATTTCTGCTGCACTGCAAAGTCAATGGGCTCAATGCTTTCGAACAGAACAGAACAGAACAGAGGGGAACTCGTTGTCAATTAGGTATTGTGCATGCGTTTTGCTAAGCCATGACAGGGCGGCAGCTTTAATGCCCCACACACACACACACTGAGGCAGGGTCGGACAACGAGGGACAGAGACATAGCTCGTTGAAATGCGACACCGAACACAACCGAGGCTGACTGAATGGCCAAGTGCACTGAGCACAGCCACCACTTTACTCCATTGACTTTGTGGGGCTGCCAGTGCTTTCAGTGCTGCTGCTGTTGAAAGCCGTCGAAAAGTTTTATTGAGGCTCTTTCTCTGAAGCTAAGGAGGAGAAGAAGTGTGGGGAGGGGGTAAAAGCTCTGACAGCAGCAGCAGCAGCACTGCAAAAGTGTCTTTGTGGTGGTGGTGCTCGTTTCAGTGTGATGTAAAGTGCCTGTCTGTGTCTGTCCAATTGCCAATTGCCGCTGCCGTTGCTGCTGTTCATTCTGCTGGTGCACTACCACCACCGCGACCGCTGCTGGGCTCGTCCCAGTGCTTCAGTTGCACATCAATTGCCTCAGCCATTTTGTGATGCTAAGAGCGAGCCAGCCTGCAATTGCCGCCTGATTTCGATATAGCTAATGCAAACAACAGTGGGTGACAGCAGCAGCAGCAACGATTAGAGGAAGGGAGAGCAGCAGATGGAAGAGCTTGCGATTCTTGTCCGCCTCAACTTTTTCCCCCAATTCTCTGTGCAGTGACTGCTCACACTGTTCACACTCTCTCGCTTTCTGTCAGGCGGCGATTCTTCTCTTCTCCATTCTTATTCTTCTTCTTCTTGTTCCTGTGCTTCTAGTGCTTCTAACAGCAGCAGCAGCAACAGCAGCAGCACACGACCCTGCGGACTTTGGACCCTGTGTTTTTCTTTCTCTGTGTGTTTGAGTGAGCGAGTGTTTGTGACCGTGTGTTTTGTGTTGTTTGACTGGTTACCATTAAGTTTTTGTGCTGTGTTGTGTTTTGCAAACACTACGAACTTCACAGCTACGGAACAAAGTGCCAAAACTCAAGTTCCATTTACTATTGTGTGTGCCAACCGGTAAAGTAAAAATCTACCGATTATTTACAAATTTACTAATTTATTCTCCCTTGCAGAATTTGCCAACATAATCAAAAAATGAACGAAGAAGAGTCAGCAGCCTCAGCCACCGCCACCGCCGCCAACAAGAACAAACAGCTGATCACCATGAACAAACTGGGCTTCCTCTGCGAGATCAAGGCGCACATGGCCGACGTGAACAGCCTGCGGAAGCGGATTCGCGAGGAGGTCGACCTGATCAACCTGGAGGAGCGCTGTCTGGCGGAGTTCAAGCGGGAGATGGAGTCGCTCAATCAGGAGAAGATGACGCACGTCGAGGAGCTGCGGCAGATCCACTCCGACATTAACATGCTGGACAATGTGCAGAAGCAGAGCGAGGAGGACCGGAACCGGCGGCTGGAGGCGGTCAAGGAGGCCTACCACCAGCTGACGGCCATCAAGGGCAAGGTGGACAAGATGTGCCTGGAGGTGGAGATGCCGCGCATGTACGAGAACGAGGAGGAGCAGTTTGAGCTGGGCGATAAGCGGCAGATGATACTATCTCACTCGGGTGGAGGTGGTGGAGGAAAAGGAAGTTCCGGAGGAGGAGGTGATTCAGGAGTTCACGAAGGAGGTGGAGGAGTTCATCACCACCACCCGAATCCTCACGGTCATGGTCATGGTCCTCGATCGATGGCCGAAGCCGCCGCTGCTGCTCAAGTTCGAGGAGGAGGAGGAGGTGGCGGGGCAGGTGGAAATAGCGGCCGTCCGCTGAATGACAACACCAACACGCCGGGAAATGCCGGTGGCGCCGGTGGAGCAGTGGGCGGCGCCTTCTCCTCCTCACTCGCCTCGCTCATGTCCGGTTTTCAGGAGAGGCACCAGCCGCCCTATGGACGAATGCTCTCCGGTGGACAGGGCGGAGGATTTCACAGTAATGAGCAGAACGCGGGAGTGAACCAGGGAGTGGGAGGCTCATCGCAGGGGGCGGCATCGGCGGCCTCGGCGGCTGCCGCCGCCTTTCGCCAGCAGCCGCCGCCGATGAAGAGCTGCGGCTCGTGTCACCAGCAGATTCACCGCAATGCGCCGATCTGTCCGCTGTGCAAGGCGAAGAGTCGCTCGCGGCATCCGAAGCGCCGCAATAACAGTCAGCGAAATTAGAGTGTCCGACTGAGTGGCAAAGGAAAAGAAAACGGATCACTCACTACCTTCAATCTTATCCTCCTCCTCCTCCCCTCACAATCATCGGTTTTGTAGCCTCGCTTGTTGTACTCTTCCTTCGTTTTCCTCACCACTACCACCACTGATTATCATCATCTTCACCACCACAGCAGCAGCTAATCTGTTCCGTCTCTATTCGAAGGCACACACGCACTCACACATTACTAGGAACAGATGTACCTCTTTCCTTTTCTATCTCTATTTTCTACTCCTTTTCACTGTACTTTTTTTTACTACTGCACAGCAGTAGTCCTATGCTATCAGCATCACTGGTGCCAAATCTCACAAGTTTTTCTCCTTCTTCAACAGTATCCTCATCCTCCCAACATTGGAAAATATATCTCCTCTTTAATTGTAATAAGAATAATTAATAAATTGTGTCCCATAGTGTGGTAAAAAGGTGGTGCTGGTAACAGTTGGAATAATAATAATCTCATCTTCCTGGTGAGGAAGACGGGCTGGTAATAGTAAATTGGAAAAATTGGCCATTTGCAAGTGTAGGGGAAAGGAGAGAGGGATAATGGGGTGTGTGTTCTAATAGTGGAATTAAGAATAAAATTAAAATAACTACGGAGAAGGAGAAGAGGACGACTACGAGTGTGCTGCTGTCGTTGCTCACAGGGCAGACACTGAAGGAGTTGGTCGAGAGGAACCAGACAGGCAAAGATGTGCCGTCTAGCTCTTCTGCTGCGCCGCCTCGAGCTTCTTCTTCAGACTCTCGGGCATCTCCGGCGGCGGCGGGCGCGGCAGGTTCAGGTACACCTTGGCGGCGTCGTAGATGAACCACTGCAGGGCGGTCAGCGTGCCGATCATGATGATACGCGGAGTGAGGCCCTTCCACACGCCTAGAGTAGGTGGGTGGGTGGAAATAGAAATCGAAATTAGAAATCAAAACCAAATGGAAACGCTTAGTCCATCACAACTTACCAGCCGGTCCCAGCTTCTTGAGCACCTGTCCGGCGGTGCTGCCCTTGTCCTGGTTCAGCTTCGAGACCACGGTGTCGCGGGGTGCGAGACGACGGCGCAGAAGACGCCGGCGATGTAGCCGGCGGCGAAGGTCACCGTCAGCTGCTCCGCCTTGTTGCACTGGGCGCGCGGCTTCGGCACCACGTGCTTGTACAGCAGCTCCACGGTGCGCTCGAAGCAGGCGAACTTCATCATCGTGTAGGGAATCTGGCGCATCCACAGCGGCACCAGGCCCTTGTAGAAACCGCTCAGGCCCTCGGAGCGGTAGATCTGCGGCGCGACGACGCGCAGCAGCGGCGAGCAGCCGGGCTGCGTCTGCGCCCGCACCTTGCACGCCTCCAGCGGGCAGAGGGCAATGTCGGCGAAGAACTCCGCAGAGGCGGAGGCGGCCAGGTAGAGCGACGTTCGGTAGAGGTAGGTGTTCTCGTCGCCGATCGCATTGCTGTACATGATCTTGAAGAGCTCGTAGAAGCCGAACTTGCCCAGGCCCTGCAGCGAGTAGCCGATGGCGGTGGGCGCCCAGCCGCGACCCAGGCCGCGCAGGCCCTCCTCCGCCATGGTCACCTTGAAGCCATTGGCGATGCTCTTGTACTTGGCCGGGTCCACCTGGATGCGGCACTTCACCAGATCGAGCGGCGTCAGCGCGGTGTGGGTGATGCCGCAGCTGAGGATGCCGGCGAAGCCGCACAGGCCGTAGTACTTCAGCGAGCCGAACTCCACTTCGCCCTTGTTGGCGGCTGGGGAGGGGAGGGGGTAAAGAAGATTAGTTAGTGGTGATCGAAGACCCAGTTATCATCCACTTTACCGGCGTTGATGGGCATGGTGAGGGGATGTTGAGAGTGAGTTAGAGGTGAATGAGAGGAGAAAGCGAGAAAGGCGATGTGAAGGTGACGAGCAACGACACTCGAGTGCTAAGCTGTGCTGTGCTGACAGTGCAATGCAGCAGCAGCAGAGCCGCCGCTGTGAACAGCTGTGCTGCCAGCATTTTCCCGTGCTGGCTGGCAGTGCCCCGTCGCAGAAGATGTTACCCACGCCAGCGGCGCCAGTGCTGCCAAACTGGCGCTGATTTTCCTGCCAGCCTGTTTCGATTTGGAAGTTTTCTGAAGAGGATTTACCTCGAAGATTTTGGTGGATTTTCTTTCCTCTTTTGAAGAGGTGGCAAAATGCCGGAGATTGAGGTGCATTGTAAGTAAGTTTTACATTCTAGATATTCTAACTTTTCAACTTTGATTTCACACTAAACTTCGTTTTGCTACAAAATCAAAACAAAGATTTTCATCATCTTCTTTATCTTCAACTTTTTTTCGCCATCACCATCAACAGCTACCACCGCTATGGACACAAGTGTAGAAATCTACAGCTGGAGCAGAATCGGCAGCAGAAGCAGAATCTGAAGCAGAGAACTGCGCGCGCACTTGGTTGTCGCCAATTCGAACAGCAAATTCTGGCGACGACGGCGACTGCGACAATTCCGCCGTCTGTTCATTCATTCCTCGGAGAGTCGTGCTGCCGCGCGGACACTACCGCCAACCAAGCAAATGCCGACGCAATGCAAGCTTTAGCCCTCTTTGCCGGCGGTTTCTCTCTTGTGCAAGTTGCCATTCTTGTCAAGTCTTCAGCATTAGCAGCATCAGCATGGACTTCGAGAAGGTCTTCCCGGAGCTGTGCACCAATGGCCGCTACCAGCGGCTGATCTACCTGCTGGTGCTGCTGCCCGCGCAGCTGCCGCTGTACGTGCACCTCTTCAGCCACCTCTTCTTCACATATCAGCCGCCGCACTGGTGCAAGGCTGACCACCTGCTCGCCGCCTTTGCCTCCACTTCAACTTCTTCTTCTACTACATCTTCTTCTTCTTCTTCACCCACATCATCAACATCATCATCATCATCATTTTCTGCCTTAAATTCAAGCTCAGCCAGCTCTAGCTCTTCAGAGCTGCTCGGACCAGTCGCTGCAGAGCAATGAGGCGATGCGGCGGTTCTTCTTCACGCCCTCGACCTTTGTCGTCCGCTCGTGGACCAGTGATAACATCTTCAGCTTCAGCAAAGCAGCGAGGCCTGCTCAACCTGAGCCAGATCGCCGAGGCGGTCAACCACTCGCTGCTGCAGTACGTCCAGCACTCGCTCGACTCCTGCTCGCTGTACAACGCCTCACAGGCGGAGCTGGTGCGCTTCCACCAGCGCTTTCTGGCGCTCTTTGCACAGCTAACTCCTCGCCATCAACTTCTTCTTCTTCACCGGCTTCCTCTTCAAATGATCACTCTAATGCGAGCATTGCCTCCTCCGCTGAAGTGAGCTCTACCCTGCTGCTGCCCAGTCCGCCCATTGCCGCCTGCAGCAGCAGTGGCTGGTCCTTCAATGAGACCTGGCTCGGTGGCGCTGGCGGTGACCAGTCGATCGTGACAAAGGTAAGTTGGAGATTTCTCTCTTTCTTTTTGGTAGGCTAAATTGGGCTGAACCGAATTTCCCGTTTGTTTATTGTTATCATTATTAAGCACTTGATTTGGATGATTATCGTTTAGCCAGAAGACGAGAGGGGGCCACTTTCATGCAAATGCTGTGTTGATCTCTGCTGCTTCACAATCAGAAGCATTTGCATGAAAATGGGTGATTTAATCTCTCTCTTTCTCTCTTGATACAACTCTACGTGACATCTAGAGTGACATATTCAAGACTGCTGCTAAACATGCAAACGCCATTTCGAAGTGATTCAGCATGGCAGCCAGATTTTCTTCTTCGAGAGCTAATTAGATTTGATAGTACTACTACTATTTCATTCTTGCCTCTTTTTAGTGTGTGATTTGCCTCATTGCCGATGCACACTGCTGCTGCTGCTTCGCCCCTTTTATTTCACTTTCACTTTCTTTTCACTGCCATTGACACTTACTGTGCACACTGTTAACTGCCGCCAATTCAATCTGCTCAATTGAAAAGAGGGAGACAAAAGCAGAGAGAGCGTGTCTGCACACTACTTGAAATCGATCGGTTTGGGGAAAACTGTTTGCTAATTACTGGCGCACTTAGAAAATCGGCTGCTGCCGCTGTTGCTTACTTCAATCTCTTCAAACTTAACTGCTGCGACTACTTTGGAAATTAGTGTGCTTTGCCTTGCCTTGCTTCATCATCATTAGCAGCGAGCATCGATGAATGGAGGAATGCAGCAGCAGCAGCGTCTTTGCAAATTCTCCTGCAAATTAAACAGTTACTCGCGAGTGCGAGTTTCGGTTTTCCAGGAAATAATTTTCACTTTTCAAAGTGAAACGGTTTCTTTTGCCTCTGTCTCCGCTTTAGTTTTAGCAGTTAAAAAGAGAGCCACCGTTGTACAGCATTGACACCAAAACCGGAGACCGGGACATTTAGCAGCAGCAGCAGAATTTCAGCAGCCGTCAGTTGTGTGGACAACACACACACACTCTCTTGTGATCAATTAATTTGCACAATTGCACTCATTCTCTTTCCTCTCTCTCCCTCTCTCCCATTCTTTTCATTCGCGTGCCTCTTAATTGTGAAAAATGATTCGCTTTGTGTGTTGGCGGCGTCAGCGGCTGCTATAGTAGATTTTGAATTCAATCGATCGAGAGTCAAAAGACGGGGGTGGGAGAAGGACGAGCTTCTTTTGGCAAGTGTTCTTGCGTGTGTCTCTCACTCTTGTCCCTTCTTGTAGTGCATTACAATAATCGTGTTTAAATTTAATTCAATTTGCATTGATCATTTCGTCGCTGCTGCTGCTGCTGCTGCCGCTGTCTGTCAACTCAAACTCAGGCAGATTAATTACAATTAACCAGATTCTTTCTTACTTTCTTCTTCTTCTTCTTCTTTTTCTGGCAGTCACGCAGGCGAAAGACTCGTGTCAGCTGGTGGTGTGTTACAGCTGTGGTTCAAAGTTGCGGTGAGCAGAGCTTCCTTCTTCGGAGAGAATTTGCCAGGAGTTCTTTTTTGGGTTTTCTCCGTTGTCTGCAGCAATTTCCTAGACTTGGTCTTTGAAATCTCGTTTTATTTCAAGTTTTTTTCTTGTTAACAGTAGTAGCTGTATTTGTGTGTCTTTTCTTTCTATGCTTTTGCTCCCTTTCCCTCATTCTTTTCTGTTGCTGCAGAGTTGTTGAGAAGGGACAATCAATTGTCCTCTCACTCGTTTTTTATTTTCTATTTCAGCAATTGCTTTGCTTTGCCATCTTCTTCGGATGTGGCTCAGTGTTTTGCTCAATGTTTCTCTTTTTTTGGCACCAGTTCTTTCTGTCTTTCTTTTCAGTTTCAGTGAGCTGAGTACATTTGCTACACTCTAACAATGAGATTATTCGCTGTGTCTTGTGTTGTTGAGCAGTGCTCAAAGACGACTGTCTCTGTTGATGTGTTGATGTTGGTGGTGGTGGTGGTGGTGGCCACCACACTGAATTCTAAATTCATAAATCATTTCCAATTTTTGCTTTGGATTACCCTGCCGGAGAGAACGGTTCAGTCCTTCCGTTTCTCTTTCTCTGGTGTTGTCTTCAAGGAGAAATAGTGTGTTGCGATTGCCTTCGACAGTGTCCAAATAAATGTCCCTCCCTCCCGTTTTCTTCTTCTTCTTCCTCAACGAGAAATGACCAATTTTTTAATTTTCAAATTAATCTTTCTTCATTTCTAGTGCTGCTGCTGTTGGTTGTTTCTTCCTTTCCATTTAATTTGCTTCTAAGTGGCTGCCCACTTTTTGTTTTTCCTTTGTCCACTTTGGTTTGACTGACCGACTGGACATTCTTCTGGTTTTTCTTTTCTCAACTTTTTAATTCAATTTGTGTGACTGCCTGTCCTCTTCTGTCCACTGTGACCATGTCAGTTTGCAGTTTTTCAGCGGTCCACTTTAAATAATTCGGTGAATGAATTTAAAATTTAAATGGGCACTGGGAGAGATGTTTTCAGGCCATTTTGGACTGGATTGACTAGACGAGTGTCATTTATTCTCTGTGAGACGCAGCACTTTCAAGAAATGCGCGATAATCGATGCAATCCTTTTCTTCTATTTAGACTTTTGATTTATCGGTCCTCATCGCCGTTGCTGCTGTCTGTGTTTGCCTTCTTCTTGTAGAACAACCAGTAACTTTTAGGTCCTGCATCGATTTTATCATTCTCCGATTCTGTCGGCGATTTTTTTCCCAAATTTTTTTTCTGAAGTTGACATTTGCGTGTGTGTTGTCGTTTTATGTTTTCATTTTTTTCAACTATTTTAAAGCTCGCGCATTTTTTTGTACATTCTCTCGCTCTCTTTCAGTAATTACTAATTTCAATTTATGACTTCCATTTCCCTTGCAAGTATAGTCTGTTTCAGTGCTCTAGTACAGAGGAAAATGATGTCGCGACATTGCTTGTTCGACTGTTGGCCGCAATCGATCGTGCTCTATGATCAAATTACATTTTCGCTGAGCACATTTTTTCCCTTTTTCTTTTTTCCCTCGATTTGTACTCACTTCACTGGTGGTGGTGGTCATTCTAGTACGTTCAATTGCCCACCAATACTCTATTGGTTCATAATTGGCCTGTGGCCAATCAATCTGCTTCTGCTTCTGCTTCTGGTGACCAGCAGCACTCAATTGAACTCAGTGATGATGATGATGGTGATGGCGGCGGTGATGGGCAGCTGATGATGATGATGGTTGACTGCGCTTGGCTGACTAATTGAATCGCAGTTGTTGTGTAGAAGGGGAAAGACAGACGCTCATTTTTTTTGGTAGCAGAATTGCTTAGGCAAGACCAGTGTTGGTAGCCGGTGGTGGTGGTGGAGGCGGGGGCGGTAATTATTAATTCTAGGCATCCGACAATCCGATTACTTTTTTTTGTTTCTCAGCTCCTCATCTAATTTTCCTTTCTCTTTCTTTTTTTTCTTAACCAGTGGAATCTCGTTTGCCAGCACGAATGGCTTCAGCTAGTCCCACTGGCGGCCCTCCTCTTTGGCCTCCTCTGCGGCTACCCGCTCTACTACCTGCTCCGACGGAGGTTTTGTCAATTTTTTTGAACTTTTAATTAGGATCTAACCCTGTGCTTTTACTGTTTCCTTTTCTCAGCATCGGCTACCGCCGAACGTACTTTGTGCTGCTGCTGGCGCAGTGCTCCGCCGGCACCGTCAGCGCTCTGGTCGCCGATCTGTCGCACTTCAGTCTGCTGCGCTTCGTCATTGGCCTGTCGCTGCCGACGGCCGCCGTCCTTCCTTCCGATTTGAGTAAGAGAGGTTCAACTACTTTGGAAAAGTACTTTAGGTTGTGACTAATTGTGGCCAACCATTTCTCTTCTCCCCTTTTTTTGCTGCAGTGGTGGAGACCGCCGGAGTGCGCGTCATCGGGCCGACGGTGCTGGCGGGCGAGGTGGTCCGCCTGGCGGGCGCCCTGGTGGCCGGCGGCCTGGTCGCCCTGCACATCACCGACTACCGGCACCTCTCGGTGGCCCTCTCGCTGCCCTTTCTCGTCTTCGCCTTTCTCTGGTGGTAAGTGCGAGAACCCCGAGGTCTGCTGTAGTCAGCACTGCCCCAGTGAGCATTAATCACTCGGTTATGATGATGATGATGACAATCACAACGGTCAATTGCATTCCAGCTAAATTGCCTCCATTTTTCTTCTTTTTTATGCCATTTCAACCCCAGGTCCTTTCCCGAGTC
The DNA here is from genome assembly GCA_024499935.1 of Tyrophagus putrescentiae. Taxonomy (NCBI): domain Eukaryota; kingdom Metazoa; phylum Arthropoda; class Arachnida; order Sarcoptiformes; family Acaridae; genus Tyrophagus; species Tyrophagus putrescentiae. The sequence continues at coordinate 638,664 of JAMZRA010000004.1, forward strand.
GCCCAGCTACCTTCTGGTCAGTGGGCAGATTGCCCGCCTGGAGAAGCTGGTGCTGGACATTGCGCACACCAACTTTCCCCGCCAGAGGAGAAGAGGGAGCAAGGAAGCAATGGCACCGGAAGTCGACACGCCTTTGAGCTTGAGCCGAGCTTTGATGAGTCCATCAAGGTATGTTAATTGATTGGTTAAGTTTTGATTCGTTCTGTGATTAACTTACTTTTCTTTTCTGCAACACAACATTTTAGAGGCGCATCTACACCGAGCTTGCCATCTACCGCGAGCTGATGATCTCCTCGCTGATGCACGACTCGCTGGGCCGTCGTCTGGACAGTTATATCAACGGAGGTGGAAGTAATAGCAGCAACAACAACAGCAGCAGCAATAGCAACAGCAATAGCAGCAGTGCTGGGAACAGCATCGCCGGAGTTCCAAAGGAGTTCATCGACTTTACCGGGGCCCACCGGGAGGCGACCACTCTGATGATGATGATGAAGAGCCTTTCACCAGGTAGGCGGAAAGAGCAAGCTAGGTCCTCTGCTGAAGACGAGCTGGAGACTACCGAATTCAAGGAACAAGAGGTGGTGATCAAAAGCAGCAGCAGCAGTAACAACAGTCCATCAACGCTGATTAGCAAACTGAGCCAGCACCTTGAGGGGAAGGAAGAGCAAGTTCAACTTAAACCGACAGTTCCCAATGGCAAAATTGCCACTGTCACCACCACCACCTCTTCTCCTCAGCCGGAAATTTGGTCCGAAGCAGAGAGTGAAACCGACGGGAGCATCAGCAGTGTTCCAAAGTTTCAGACCCCTTCCAAACGGAGAACCATCATCAGCTCTCCTCGACTTTTGGCAGCACCAAAGATCAGTGGACCACCTCGTCCTCTGAGCTCGCCGACGCCGGCAAACTTTCTCCCGCGTGCCTCAGTCGCCTCCAGTGCCTCCAAAGCCTCTTCCCCTTCTGCCTCCATTGGCAATGGCCACATATCCTCCTCTTCGTCGTCAGGCGCTGTTCCCCCGGCTTTTCCCGTTGACCCAAAGAAGAGCACCTTCAGCTTTCCGCCAAAGCACACCACCACCACCACCCTTCTCACCATTCTCCGTCTTCCGAATATGCGCCGAAAGTGCCTGGTCCTCTTCTTCCTCTCGTCGACGCACACCACGCTCTACGTTGCCTTTACCTACTTTGTGGCCGATTTCACTGCTGGTAGTATGCTGACTTGTGTTTGCTATGTGTTTTGGTTATTAACTTTTCTTCTTTTATTAATTAGCCTTAAAAGAAAGCAGTTTTGGCAGCCATCATCTTCACCACCTCTTCTCGCTTTCCATCTGCCTCAATCTGGTCGCCGTCGCCCTGGTCTGGGCCTTCACCATTCGCCTTCACTTTGGCCGCAAGTGCACCTTCCTCTTGGCAAACCTGCTCGCCTCGATCTTTACCCTTTGCACCGGTTTTTCAATGTCCGCTAAAGATGTTAGCGATGACAACCAGCAGAATGACTCCATCTCATACTCCTCGACATCCTCTTCAACATTTTACCATCAACACCTGAAGAACCACTACCACCACCTTCTGCCGCTCCTTCTCTACTCCCTCGCCAAGATCTTCCAGTCGTCGACGTACCTGATTCTGCTGATCTGGCTCTACGAGCTGCTGCCGCCGTCGGCGGACTGCTCTGCCGCTCTGCGAGCCGCCTTCACCTTGGCCCACCTCAGCTTGGCCGTGCTGGCGCCGCTGCTGCTCTTTGCTGCCGTAAGTTTTCTTGCAGTTTATCTCTCCTTAATTTGTTAACCCCTTTTCCCCAACTCATTAGCAAAAATCACTCAAGCTGAGCGATTTCCTTCTTCCGGAGCACCTAGTGGAGCAGTTCAGCAGCAGCGGAAGCAGCAGCAGCAAACAGCTTCTGTGGTCGCTGCCGCTGCACTACCTCACCGCCGCCCTGCTGCTCTCGGTGTGCGGCCTGCTCTGTCTGCTACTTCCGGAGACGGGTGCGCTCACCAGTGAACAGCATCAGCAGCAGCGGCGACGGCTGCCCTGCAGTCTCCAGGAGGCAGAGCTCTTTGGCGCCCACCAGGGCGAACCACCAGGGACGTCGAGGAGGTGGTACTCGCTGAGGGCCCTCTTCAGCTTCCGCCCGCCCAAGTGAGTGGGGTGAACTAGCAAAACAAAAGTTTTAAACGTTTTAAACTTTTTATTATCTTTTAGCATCCTGCCGGCGAGTGGCATTCTGAAGAAGGGAAATGGTGGAAACAGTTCCACGGCAAATGGCTGCAATGGGGTGAAGCACTGTGGAGCACCGCAACTAAAGAGTGCTGGTGTCGATCAGCAGCTGAAGAAGAGGGGGGCGCCGCCCTTTCTCTTTGACGCGGCCCTCGAGGCGAAGCTGGCCAGCCTGAGCAAGGAGGCGGCCAATCAGACGGCCATCAACTCCCTCTACAATCAGTTCATGGGCATTAGTGGTAAGTGTTTGAGTGGCAGTTTTTTGTTCACATTTTTTAGCAATCATTTCATAAACATTTCACCCATCCATCCAGGAAATGCCGCCATCATCAGCAACGCAGCGAATTCGGCAACTGCAACTGTGGGGAGAGACTTTGGCAGTGGTGGTGGTGGTGGTGGTAATCGTCGGTCTTTTGAATCAGGCAGCAGCAGCAACTTTAGCAGCAGTCACCACCGTCGCTCTCCGAGTAACGAGCGCCATCAGTCAGCGTCGTGGATGAGCGCCGTGGCGGACGCCGCCGCCACCGGCGTCCCCCTCTTTGTGCCCGTGCCCTCGCCGACGCACATTGGCGGCAATGCCATCGGCGGCCAGGGCGCCAAGTTGGGGGCTGGTGGGGGCGGTGCTGGCAATGTAGCCAGCTATGAGCAGTACAGCCACCACCACCACCACCACCAGCAGCAGTACTACCAGAACCAGAACCACAGTCAGCAGGCACTGGTGAGCGTCTTTTCAAAACTAATATGCCCATTAATTTGTGACCCCTTTCTTCTTCTTTTAGCAGCTTTCGCACAAAAGCAGCTCGGCTTTTCAGCCCATTTCTAATCGGCGCCACTCGATGCAGCAGCAGCAGCAGAACGACCCCAGTGGCCATCATCATCATCAGCAGCAGCACTCAACAATACCAACAGCAGCAGCACTACTCGGCCAAGTAGGACTTTGATGTTTAGCTGGAGTTGAAGTTGTTATGCTAATTAAATTCTTCTTCTTCTCTTTGCCAGGGACCTGAAGATGCTGGGCAGCCACAGCGACCTCCACTTCACGGGCACCGTCATCGATCTGCCCGACGGCAGCGGCAAGTCCATTGCCGGTGGTGGTGACCTGTCGCAGCTGCAGCAGCTGTACCCGGCGACGCAGCAGAAGACGGCGCAGTACCACTCGCTGCCTCGAGTGCAGTCCATGGACGGCGGCGGTGGAAGTGGTCACCATCACTCCCATCAGCCAAATCAGCAGCAGCATCTTTGGAGCAGCACCACGGGAGAGCATCATCTGCCGAGTGATCATCAGCTGGCTCGTTGGCTGGACAGTCATGGACTGGTTTGGAGTGCTGCTCCTGCTGCTACTGACTCGGCTGGACACTTTTCTCGAGGTGGTGTTCCTGCTGCTGCCGTTCGCGTGCTGGACATTATCGACACGAACAACGGCGGCCTGAGCAGTGGTCAGATTGACGCCTATGGGCTGATGGAGGCAAACAGCAGCACGGCAGCAGCAGCAGCAGCAGCTGCCTTTACCGCCGCCGACTTTTCCACCCTCCTCGACGACGACGGCGCCGGCGGTGGACTGCACTTTGACGGCAGCGGCCTAGAGCCGGTCGCCTTTATACCGCTCGACATTTGATGGTCATTTCCTCGTTTTTGAACAATAAAAAAAGTTTTCTTTTTGGTTTTGAGCAATAAATCTTGTAGAATTTGGAAACAGTTGAGTTAAAAGAGGTTTTAAGAGAAAAAAAATTAAAATTAGGTTCAAGGATCGAACGCTGAACCTTTCGTTTACTGGACCGACGCACTGCCACTGTGCCACAGCGGCTTCAATAATACCGCAAAATGTCTTCAATCTTCTTCTTAATAAAACGGAGCATCTTTCGCCTTGCAGCTTGTAAAGATGATAAACAGTGGTTATCGGAAGAACTGAGGATTCTTTTCACTTCAGAAGAATTCAAGAATCCTGGTAGAGCATTTTTTCCGCTGAAGAGCAACTGTCCTGAAGGGGAAACAGCTGCTGGCTGAAAAAGGCGCCATACCTGGTAACGTCCTCTGCGGACGGGCGCTGTTGTGCGCTCGCCAAAATCTTTTCTCTGCGGCTGCTTTCCCTCTCTCACGCTTTGCGCGTTTTATCTCTCTGGTGTGTGTGTTTGTTGTGCTAACAACACTAAAACGTTTTGTCCTCACTTCAGAGACTGTCTGAGATCTGTCTGAAATTTGGCAGTTTTTTTCCAAAAGAAAGAGACCCTTCCAAGCGAACCAAGCGATCAATCAATCAATCCTAGGTGAATCAGACTCTTCAGCAGAAGATGACGACGCCCGCAATCAACAAGGACACCTTCTTCAGGCGAATCCGGCAGCTGTACGCTGCCTGGAATAAGGTGAGAACCTTTTTTGGCTTCTATGTTTGGCCTATTTTCTATTTCTTTTTGTCTCTGACATCTCATTGTCATGCTTCCATTCGGTTCCCTTTTCCCTTCCCACAGGGCACCGCCGAAGAGGTGGCCAGCCTGCGCCGATGCAGCGCAATCGTTGCCTACGTTGGCAAGGACCAGGAGGACCAGCAGATTTTCACCAAAACGGGCACGATGCAGGTTTGTGCAGGCGCAATTCTTTTTTGGTTACCGTTTCTCTAACCGATTTCTACTCTACTTTTTTGCCGCAGACATGGCTGTTCGGCTACGAGCTGCACGACTTCATCCTCGTCCTCACCAAGAAGTCGATCCTCATTCTCACCTCGAAGAAGAAGATCGAGTTCCTGAAGAGCATCGAGTCGAGCAAGGAGAATGAGGAGGGCGTGCCGCCGGTGACGCTGCTCGTCCGCGAACGGGCCGACAAGGACGCGGCCAACTTTGAGCGCCTGCTGGGCGCCCTCAACACCGGCGCCACCGTGGGCGTCTTCGCGAAGGACCAGGCGGAGGGCGAGTTCACCGACGACTGGAAGGCCCGCCTGGACGGGAAGAAGCTGGAGACGGTGGACATCAGCGTCGCCCTGGTCTACCTCACCGCGACGAAGGACGAGTCCGAGGTGGCGCTGATCAGCAAGTCGGCGCAGCTCACCGACGACCTCTACGGGAACTTCTTCTGCCGCGAGATCGAGCGCATCTGCGTCTCCGAGCGGAAGATCAAGCACTCGAAGCTGGCGAAGCTGGTGGAGAATGCGATCAACAACGCGAAGTACATCAAGCCGGCGGACAGCAACTGGCTGGACGCCTGCTACGAGCCGATCATCCAGTCGGGCGGCAACTACAGCCTCAAGTTCAGCATACCAGCGACGAGAATACGCTCCACTTCGGCGTGGTCACCTGCTCGCTGGGCTTCCGCTACAAGAGCTACTGCTCGAACCTCATTCGCACGCTGCTGTTCAACCCGACGGAGGAGCAGAAGCGCCTCTACGAGTTCCTCCTCGAGGTGCAGGAGGCGGTGCTGGACCGGCTGCGGGCCGACGTCCGCCTCGCCGACGTCTACCGGGCGGCGGTGGAGAAGTGAGCAGTACGACAAGCGGCTGCTGGAGAAGTTCACGCCCACCGTCGGCTTCGGCATGGGCATTGAGTTCCGCGAGAGCCTCTTTGTGCTCGCGCCGAAGAGCAAGCAGGTCGCCCGCAAGAACATGATCTTCAACGTGGCGCTCGGCTTCACCGGCCTGGAGAACAAGGAGGCGGCTGATAAGGAGGGGCGGACGTATGCGCTCTTCATTGGCGACACGGTCCAGGTCAACGGGCCGGACGCGCCCGCCACCTGCCTCTCGACGTACAAGAAGAAGGTGAAGAACGTCAGCATGATGATTCAGGATCCAGAGGGAGGAGGAGGAGGAGGAAGAGGAGGAGGATGATGATAATGACGCAGATGAAGCAGGCCCTTCCAGTGGTGGATCGAAGAAGAAGAAGAAGACCAACGGCGTCAGCGCCGTCGAGGAGGTGATGAAGGACGCCTATGGGCGGGGGCGGCGGACGGCGGTGGTGGAGAAGAAGCTGCGGGTAAGAATGTTGTTTTGGAAGTGTCAGAGTTTTTCTATTTGCTAATCACTTTCTATTCCTTTTGCTTTGACCAGTCGGAGCCGACCACCGAGGACAAGCGGAAGAGCCACCAGAAGGAGCTGGCGGAGTCGCTGAACGAGACGGCCCGCGCCCGCCTGGCGGAGAAGGCGAGCGGCAACGTGGAGGCGCGCTCGCGCAAGTCGAACGTCAGCTACAAGGCGCCCTCGCAGATGCCCTCCGCCGTGGAGATCGGCGAGCTGAAGATCTTCGTCGACAAGAAGTACGAGACCATTATCCTGCCCATCTTCGGCCTGCCCCGTCCCCTTCCACATCAGCACCATCAAGAACATCTCGCAGTCGATTGAGGGCGACTACACCTACCTCCGGATCAACTTCTTCACCCCGGGCACGACGATCAGCAAGGCGGAGGCGGCGCTCTTCAGCAGCAACGCCGACAGCACCTTCCTCAAGGAGCTCACCTACCGCAGCACCAACCTGAAGGAGGCGGGCGAGATCAGCGCCCCCTCCACCAACCTCAACACCGCCTTCCGCCTCATAAAGGAGGTGCAGAAGCGGTACAAGACCAGGGAGGCGGAGGAGCGCGAGAAGGAGGGCATCGTCAAGCAGGACAACCTGGTGCTGGCCAACAGCAAGACCAATCCCAAGCTGAAGGACCTGTACATTCGGCCGAACATCATCACCAAGCGCATCCACGGGACGCTGGAGGCGCACCAGAACGGCTTCCGCTTCACCTCCATTCGCAGCGACAAGATCGACATCATGTACAACAACATCAAGCACGCCTTCTTCCAGCCCTGCGACAAGGAGATGCTCATTCTGCTGCACTTTAACCTCAAGGTAAGGGAGGGAATTTGATAGTTTTATGGTTAGGGATTTTTAAAATAACTTTTTCTTTTCCTATCAGAACCCGATCATGTTCGGGAAGAAGAAGCAGACGGACGTGCAGTTCTACACTGAGGTCGGAGAGATCACCACCGACCTGGGCAAGCACCAGAACATGCACGACCGCGACGACCTCGCCTCGGAGCAGGCGGAGCGGGAGATGAGGCAGAAGCTGAAGGCCGCCTTCAAGCTCTTCTGCGACAAGGTGGAGCAGATGACCAACCAGGCGGTGGAGTTTGACACGCCCTTTCGCGACCTGGCCTTCTTCGGCGTACCGAATCGCTCCAATGTCCTCCTGCAGCCCACCAGTGGCTGCTGGTGAATCTCACTGACTGGGTAATGGTTTTGAAGAAGTTTTTTGTGTATGAAATTGACCAAATTGTCCTCTCCCTGCAGCCGCCCTTTGTCATCTCGCTGGAGGACGTCGAGCTGGTCCACTTTGAGCGCGTCCAGTTTCAGCTGAAGAACTTTGACATGGTCTTCATCTTCAAGGACTACCACCGGAAGACGTCCATGGTCACCTCGATTCCCATGAACATGCTCGACCACGTCAAGGAGTGGCTTAAGTATGTGGCTTAATTTTTTAGGGGGAGTTTTAGTTTCACCTTTTCTAAATTCATCTTTTCCTCTACCACCCTTTTCTCCTCAGCTCCTGTGATATCCGCTACACCGAGGGCATTCAGAGCCTGAACTGGGCGAAGGTGATGAAGACGATCACCGACGACCCGGAGGAGTTCTTCGACAACGGCGGCTGGAAGTTCCTCGACCCGAACAGCGGCGACGAGGGCGAGGAGGAGGACGAGGAGGAGGAGGAGGACGACTACAATCCCTCGGCGTCGGAGGGCGAGGAGGTGGACGACGAGAGCGAGTCGGACTTCTCCGAGGACTCGGACGCCTCGGAGGGTGACGAGAGCGAAGGTAGGAGAGAGAACGTTTTCCTTTGAAGAGTTTTCTATTTTAACCCTTTTTACTTTTTTTTGCAGAGAACTCGCTCGCCTCGAGCGAAGAGTCCGGCAAGGACTGGTCGGAGCTGGAGGAGGAGGCGGCCAAGGCGGATCGCAACCACAACGACTTTGTCGACGACTACACGCGCAACAAGCGCAAGGTGCTGGGGCCGCGCTCGGAGAAGGACGAGCGGAAGCGGCGGGCGGATGACCACCACAACCACCACCGGAGCAAGCACGGCCACAGCAGTGGCGGAAGTAGTAATAAGAAGATGCGAAAGCACTAGCCGAGAACTTCGACCCATTGGCTGCTTTTATTCCTTTCCCCTCCCTCCCCTTCCTTTGATCATCATCGGCGGTCTTCTCAGCTCTTTTTTCCTCCTCACCTCCACCACCACCACAACCTCATCATCCCATCCATCCTCTCTCAACACCTGTGTATTATAACATTGTGCCCACTCTTTTTTACCTTTACATCCTGATCAGAACGATTCCTACAACAGTGTCCAGCAGCCGACGACAACCACCACATCATACAGAAAAACACGGTAGAACACATCTCTCTTATTCGCTTCTTCTTCCATGTCCTTCTCCGCTCTTTTAACACCTACTTTTCTGATACTCTCTGATACTTCCTTTTCCTCCCACTACTACTACTTCTACTACTTTCTTCCATTTGGCTGCAAAATTTTTATTGTCATTGCTTGTCTACCTGATGCAAAACGCCCGCACAAAAGCGCGTATCCACACACACCTGCTTCGGGCGTTACTGTTACCTTTGTTACCTGGCTGAAGTTTACCCGCTATTACATTCAAATTCAATAAAACTAATTATTCTTTAGTTGAGAATGTGTGATTTACAACAAAAAGAACTCCCGAATCTGGAGTTTATCATTTTGATAGTATCGATTAGGTGATAGTTTTTGCCGCTGTTGATTGGAGTGGGGGGCGCCACCATCGTGGTCACTCTGTTTTTTTGTTTGTTGTCGAGCATTTCGAAGAAAATGAAAAATGTTTTTTTCAGGTAAGCAATCCTGCCAAAGTTGTAACCATTTTTTAATAGTTTCACTCTCTTTTTTAGGTCACGAGCAGAGAGAAAGACTGGTTCTGGAGAATCATGAAGAGGCGACAAAAGCGTCAAAAGAAACCCTGAAGCCCTAGGCGATAAAATGGATGCAACGGAAAGGACTCGCCAAAGGTAGGTGGACTGCTTTTTCAATTCAAAAACTTTGCCTGAAATGCCTTTGCATCCTTGTGTGTTGCGATGTCGTGATGGCGGTGGTGACTTCCACCGGACACACCACCACACCAACACTACTGTGTTGAACTGAACTCAAACTGGAGTAGCATTGTGTGGAGAGAGGATGTGTTCAGCAAGATCTTTTTCGATAACAATCACAATGCCTTCTGCTGATGTTGCTGCTGTTGCTCACGCTCTGTCAATGCTAAACACACACACACAGCAATTCGATGCAAACAGCAGCAACATCAACAAATCGCTACCGTTTTGGAGCACTCTCAAGAAGTTGCCTGCCTCATTATCGGTCAGTATATTGCAAGTCGGCTTTGCAAAAAGATGAAATGCTGACCAGCTGGGAAGCCATGTGATCCCCCCTCCCTCCTTCTCTGCCTTTAGATATTGAGATGTAGATCGCCAGATGTAAATCGAAGAACACCAGTGCACCAGTTCACTTTTGTTTATTTGTCCATCGCAATGTGTGGGTTACACCTTCTTTCTCTGTGTGATATATAACTGGCAATGTCCACCGCTCATCACATTGTCCACCGCTCAGTCGACGATTTCACAACTCGAATTAGCACTTTACCATTTGCATCATTCTCTCGTTATGAACTTCTCCTCGAGCCAGAGCCTCTTCTCTTCCTATTGTTTCCTGGTGTTCATCGCAGCTATGATCCTCCTCATCGGCTGCTGTCCACCTTGTTGCCTCTCTCGTTCGCTTTTTCCCATTGAATTGAGACCCATTGAGTCCTTTGACACAAGTAAGAGGAAAAACCTGATGAATGCCTTTTGTTTCTATTTCCATTTCCATTCTATTGTTAGACTGCGGCGCCAACGCCTACTGGACGCCGCACGGCACCTACTGTCCGCCGAACTGCGCCAACCGAGGCGTGCCCGGGCCGTGCATCAAGCTCTTCGTGCCCAGCTGCCAGTGTCTGCCCGGCTTCGTCTTTACCGACGACAATCGGACCGGAGACTGTGTCCGCCTGGCTGACTGCACCACCGAACAGCAGCAGCAGCAGCACTGATCTCAGCATATCTATTTTCTCTCTCCTTCTTTCCTTTGTGACTTCTCTTTCTCTTTGATATTTGTCCCCACCACCAGTGCAAACACTGTACAGCGTAGTGTATAAAAACCGGAGCCATTTGCCGAGGTGAACAACAACAATCGTGTGTGTGTGTGTGTGTGCTATTGAAATAAGGCACGTCGTGCTGGTGGCTACCACATTGAACATCCGCTTCCATTCAAATGAGGTGGCTGCTGTTGCTGCTGTTTTGCCTCCTTTTGTGTACACATGTGCTACCAGCACCACAGCAGCAGCAGTGTAAGTCCCTCTGCAATCTTTGTCCTCGATCTTGGTTTGTTCTTTGCTTTTTGCTTTGCTTGGCAAACTGACTGTGTGTTTCTTAGGGGGCCTCTCTAGGTTTTCTTTTAATGGTGAATGGTGCTCATTCTTTTCTTTCTTTCTTTCTTTCTTTCTTTTCATTGGCAAATCTTTGGCAAATCTTTATCACTTGTTCACACTTTCTAATCCGCTGTTCCAGTTATTACTGCTGGTGTTTGCAGAGTTGGAAGTGATGATGAGTGGATGTCAATTGTGTCACCACTACATCAACCAGTACAGGGATTTATTTGGATTGAGACCATTTGTCTTTGTTCTTCTTTTTCCCTCTCTTTTCACCACCCACCACCACCTCAATCCTCGCAATTGACATTGGCGCAGAGCTTAGAGACCCACGCGCAAACTTTTTTTGCCGTTGAAAGAGATGACAGCTTTTGCAAATGGCGCGTGTGTGTCACTTGCGATTTTCAGCTTCTGTTGCTGCTTTTTCTATTTGCCTTCTCTTCTTCCCTTCGAGTTATGTTTTTATCGCGGTCATGAACACCCGCTCTAAGAGAGGTAAGGTGTGCAATACTTGGAAGCGGAAAGCAACAAAAAAAGCAAAAAGAAGTCTTCTTTGTTCATTGATTTTATTGTCTACTCTCTTCTTCTAAAACCTTCTCAAGTACATGTTGTTATTCCCTCGTCGTCGTCAAGACGCGTCTTCCATGTCATGTATGTTTTCTTTCTTCTTTTTTTGTTATTATCGTATCTAATTACGTGTGCGATTACCTGTTCGCTGTACCCGAAAATAGCAGGGGAGAGAACTGCAAAGAAGACAGCTGTACTCGCGTGTTAGTGTGCAGTCAGTTTCTTCTTCTTCTTCTTTGAAGTGGTATTCTTTTTATTTTTTCAATTGTTGCCGTTGCTGTTGCTGCTGCTGCTGCTTTGACTTGTCAAACACCACGTCAGGATCAGCGTCGTCGTCGTCGTCGTAGTTGTAAAAAGGAAAGTCTATCTAAATTTAAAACTGACTTAATCTATGGTACTTTTTTGGAAGATTGATTTAACGATCTTGTGGTTTTTTGTGGTTGCCAAACAGGCACTGTGTTTGGAAGCACTTCAGACCATAAAGGAGGTAGTCGCTAATCGACAAAGTGGGCTTTTCTACTTCATCTTTTCTCTTCTTCACCATCTTCGATTGCCCCTTTCACAGCACCGCTGTACAATCATCATCATTATATGTACGGCAGCTGCAGTGCTGCTGAGTATTGCTCCTCTGGTGCAACTCTCAATGATTCAAATGCTGTTGCTGGATTGAACTGAGTGAGTGAGTGAGTGAGACATCATTGCCGATAAATGGCTACAAACAGACACACACTCGCACTCGCACACATTGCACTTGACATTGCAGCAGCAGCGGCAGCTCGTCAAATCCATCAGAATTGACATTGATTGAGAGTGAGAGAGAGAGTGAGGGGATCTTCACTTTTGTTTTTCCCCTCCTCTTCCTCCTCTTCCCAACTGTTTCATTGCCATTGCAGCAATCGATCTGCTGCTGTTCACTTTTGCACACTGCAGAACAGAGCACAGCATGTCCTGGCCTGGTCTGGTCTGGCATTTCACTTGCCACCGAACTATGGCCACCGAACTTGGACTGCTTTTCCGCTGCTGCCGCTGCTGCTGTGTCATAAATAGAAAAGAAGAGGAGAATATTCTCCTCTTCTCCTCGCGCAGAGGGGCAGCTTGCTGTGCGTCGTCGTTTGCTGGTGGTGCAATGCAACGAAACACTGTGTCGGTGTTGGTGTTGGTGTTGTTATTCGCTAATAATAGCCGAGAAGAAGAAGAAGAAGACATTCAACTGGCATTGAACAACGTTGTACACTCGATCTCAATCTCTCCCTTTTCAATGGCATCGGCAGTGGTGGGCGCTTCTACTTCTTCTTCTTCTTCTTCATCCCATTAGTTAACTTCTTTAGAGCCTGATTGTCTGTGCATCTGTGTCTGCGACACATTCTTCAGTGACTAATTTTAATGTCAATGACAAACGGGGGCTGTACACTGTACTGTAAATCTCAGTGTGAATTCAGTCAGTCAGTCGTTTGGTAATGTCAGTGGCTCGGTTGGCACGCGCGCGCGCGAGCCACTGAACGACAACGTCGTCATCGCCGTTTTGCTATTTGCCAACAGCTGATTAGCATCTTCCCCTTTCATTCCCTCGAATTTTCATTCTTCGGTAGCCACCACTTGACACCACCAACTAACTAAACAAAACCCGCACCAAGCTGTGTGAACACCAAGTTGTGTGTCGGGCCAAACATAGTAGTATGCAGAAGAGACTGAGAAAAGACTGAAGCTGTGTAATAATCTGCTGCTGGTAGGGAATGGCACTGCCAGACTAACTGACTGACTGACTGACTGTTCAGTGTCTCCCAAGTGCACGCTGTCATAACAATCACAGTGTTGTCTGTTGTCTGATTCTGATTCTGTTTTCAATTCTGGTTCTGACTGACTGTGTGTGCTGTGTGTTGCCATTAGCATTCTCTAGCTAGAGTGGTTGGCCAATCACACTTTACTCGTCGGATCTTCCACTCCACTTTCTCTCTCGCACTTTGCCGCCGCCAAGAATAGTGTGTGAGTCTTGTTCGGTTATTCGCTCTCTCTCTCTCACCCGAACACGCGGGACACTCTACCCGAAAGGAAGAAGAAGAAGAAGAGGCAGTCGTCGGCAGGCGACCGAGCACTTCTTCAGTCAGTCAGTCATTCGTCGTACCAGCGCCTCACTCGGTGGTTGTCTCTTTCTCCCCAGAGAATTTTCGGTTGTCTCGTGTCTCTCTCTCTCTCTCATTTGCCATCGAACTTGGCATTTGTGCTGTCGGCTTTCATCTTCCTCTTCATCGCTATCATCATCATCAACTCACGTTTTCTCCCACCACCACCACCACCACCTGTCGTCGACCAACCCGGTGGAAAAGTGCTATCATCTCCTCTTTGTTTGTTATCCTACCAAATCACATCCAATTTCAATGAGCAGCAGCATGCTCTGGCGGCGGTGGCCCTCGCCCTCGGTGACGCCAAATGAGCTGCTGGAGATCCTGACGGCGCACACCGCCGGCTACTACGTCCTCCCCGCCGAGCCCAACAATGAGGTCTTTCCGGGTGTGTACCTGGGCGACAGGTACTACTATCTAATCTAATCTGCCATTTTCCCACCATTAAACACACCATTTTTCCCATCTTTTCCTTTTCATCATTAGCACCACGGCTCTCTGCCTCCACCTGCTCCGACAGATCGGCATCACCCACGTGCTAAACGCCGCCTGCGGCAAGAACCGCAACTACGGGATGGTGAACACCGGCCCCGGCTACTACCGCAACGCCGGCATCACCTTCATGGGCATTGAGGCGCTCGATGTGGCGTCTACCCGCTCTTTCAGCACTTTACCGCCGCCGCGGAGTTTATCGAGGAGGCGCTGTCAGTGCGGGAGGCGGTGGTCGGGTCCTCGTGCACTGCGGCGAGGGCATCAGCCGCTCCTCGACGCTGGTCATCGCCTGGCTGATGCTGAAGCGGGGCTATCCGCTGAAGGAGGCGGTCAGACAGGTGGTGAAGCACCGGAACATCCTCCCCAACCAGGGCTTTCTCCTGCAGCTCTGTCAGCTGGCGGATCAGATTGTCGCGGGGACGGTGCCCCAGCCCCAGCAGAAGAAGGCGGTCGAAAAAACGGTCGCTCCAATCAGCCGAGGCTCCTCGGTGTCGCCGATGCCTGACCGGCAGAGTAGTCACGATTTCTGTCGCCCTCGCCGTCGCCCTCTCTTTTTACCTCCGCCTCTTCAGCTTCTTCAGCCTCTTCCTCCTCCTGTTCGCCGTCGCCTCTGCCTGCGTTTTCCTCTTCTTCTCGTGGACTTTCTTATGAGCGTCGTCGAGCCCCCTCGCCGTCGCCCGTTTCTCGTTCCAGCTGGTCGAATGGCTGGACGCCCCCTCCTCCTCCTCCTCCTCCTCCAATTCCTCCTCCTCCTCCTCCTCCTTTGCCTCCTCCTCCTACTCTCGAGCTCGAAGTCCGAGTCCGTCTCGTCGAAGCTACCTCTTCAACGGCAGCAGCAGCAGCAGTCCCTCGCCTACTTTTTCTTTGTACGGATCAGCCGCAAAGAGGAGCACCTATTCGCCGGTGTTCAACTCCAGCAGCAGCAGCAGCAGCAGCAGCACCTACCTCAGTCCACTGCTGACCTCGACCACTCGACCCAGTAACAGCAGGGGACTGAGGTGTCAGAGTGTGGACCGGGATTTTGGTGGTAGTGGTGGCTATAGTCGACCACTGTACAGCAGTGGCAGCAGCAACCTGCTCCTGAGCAGCTATCTCAGTCCTCGCCACTACACTGCCATTCGGTAGCAGCAGCAGTTGTGATTTGTGGGCAGTTATGTTCCCCTAGCACGATTTGCACTTGCTTTTCATTTATGAACTTTTATTATGCACGCTTTCTGGAGCACATTTTCACCTTTGTTCACGTCTCTTTTTGTGTCATTCTGCTGCCGCCGCCGCCGCCGCCGCCGCTTACCTTTGCTTGCCTTTGCAACAGCACAATAAAATAAAAAATGAAAAATGCCCACTGAATAATGGATGGATGATCAGACACGCTCGCTCTCGTGTTTGACAATCAAACGGGGGCAAAAGAGAGAGAGAGAGAGAGAAAGTCAACAATTGTCGCTACACTTTCACGTCCACTTTCACTTTTCAGCAGAAGCCGAAGAAGATTAAGCCGCAGATTGCTGCTGCTGCCGCTGCTTGATCGTCTGCCGCTGATAATGTAGGTCAGAATGTGTGTTGGTTTGGGGCAATCTCTCCCATTACTACTACTTTCCCCGACGTTAATCCGTTGTTGTTGTTGTTTTAAGCCGCTTACTATCGATTATCATTTCGGTCATTTATCATCCGAAGGAGAGCATTTACCTACTACTACCTACTCAAACCGCTGATGCAAATGAATCAGTGTGTGTGTGTGTGTTCTCTCATCATCATCCCGAGCAAATTCAATTGTGTCAGTCTGTCATCTGGGCGATCTTTCATCTTTCTCCTGCTTTGGTCGCATTGTTTGCATTTTGGCTCTCTCTCTCTCTCTCTCTCTCGCTCTTTCTCACCTTTCCCTTTCCCTCTTTGTTCCCCGGTAACTGTTTCGGCGACTTCTGTAGCAGACTTCTAGCAGTTAATCAGTGCAAGTTTCTCTTCACTTTCTCTACTAAGCATTTCGTCCAGCCGCTCTTTCTTTAGCGCTGCTCTACTTTGATGAGATTAAGATTAAGATGAAAACAGCGGATTTAAGTTTTCTGTCTAGCTTTCACTTTTTTCCTTTTGTTTTTTGTTTTTCTCAGCATTGACTTTACATTCGTTTTCCTCTCTTGTCTCAATTACTGCGCAGCGGTACTCTGTGTTGTGTGTTGTCAACTGCTCTGTAAAACTGAAACACTGCGGTATTTACTGACCACCACCGACATTACTAGATTCTCTCTGTTTAATATGTTCTTTATATTCCTTCAGGTTCAGCTGCCCTCAGCCGCCCAGCCATCATAGTGGAAAACTAATTAGCTCTTTTCTGCTGGCTGGACACACACACACACACACACACACTTTTATTAATGGGCGCTTCACTTTTTGTTCATCGTTGTTTGTTGTCATCAGTGTCAAGAATATCATTGTCGTCGTCGTCGCCGCCGAATGACGGCAGCAAAAGAGCTGGAAAAATTTCGACAGAACAGAAGAGGGGAGAACCACGACTCATCGTGCTCTTTTATTAGCCACCAGAACGTCCAGTGCGACTGGCTATAAATAACACACAGCGGAACCATAAAGGCGAAGTGACTAAAAGAGAGTGTTGTACATTGTAGTCAGTTTAATAGGAAGAAGAAGAAAAGCACGGGAAAGTTACCAGTGAGCTGACCGGTTAGCGATAGAGCGGTTATTCGTTTACTCTTGTCTTCTCTTTGTGCACAATGAGAAGAAAAGGACCACTAAAATTGGCCGCTGTATTTTAGTTCTGAGCTGTAAACGGAATGGCTCAGTTTCCCTTTTTATTCTTTTGAAGTTCAAAGGGGAATGTACGACTCGCACATTCGCTTTAGAGGAGGACCCGGGAAAGCTTTTGAAGATTAAGAGAAAGACTGAGCATTTTGTTTGTCGCTAGATACTTTGATTTCACTCTTTCTCTCTATTAGAAGGGGAAAGTAGTAATTTTAATGGTCTCCCTGACTTGAAAGGTCACATGCTAATGATCTCTATGTGGTGGTGGTCCAATTGACTTGTATTATTGAGCTGTACTGTGTGTGTACTGCATACTAGCGTGCACTCACTGTTCGCTTTCTGTTTGATTGTAATCGGCGAGCAGCTCTTTTTTATTCTTCTTTTCTTTCTTTTTCTTTCTCTCTTTAGTGCTTTCAAGTGCTCGCCAGTTGGACGTCATAATTCTGGCGACCACTGACGCTGACGCTGACCGCCGAAATGAAATTAGCATTCAGTGCACAGCAGCGACCTTTGTCTCGAGCACTCGCTGGCTTCTCTTCTTCTTTTTCTTCTTCTTCTTCTTCTTTGATGGCTCACTTTGGTGTGCGTTACTTTACTGTTCACTGTCGCTGGCGTCCCGTTAGATAGAAAGAGAGCGAACCTCAAGTTCAATCAAGTGTGAGCCCGTTTTTCCCTTCTTCTTCTTCTTCTTCTTTTTGCCAGTTGATCAAATTGTGTTGTCAGTTTAGCAGCCCACCACCACCACCACCACCACCACCACTGCTGAGCAGACAAAACAAACTAGCACACATTGGCAGCTTGACATTATCCAACCAAGTCACCGACCGTCATTGCCTGTTGCAGAGGGCTGTTGTGTGGTGATGGTGATGGTGATGGTGGGGTGATCACTACAGCCCATACAGCCACGACAAACGAGCGCACTATTAGTGGACGCATCGTCTCTCTTTTCTCTCTCCTCTCTTCTCTGCTCACCACCACCATTTTATTTCACTTCCGATCTCACTGCCTCGTTAACGACAGCCGTTGCCGTTGCCGCCGTCGCTGAACACACTTCCTCCGCCGACAATAGCAGCAGCAGCAGCAGCAGCAGCAGTGGCTATCAATGTGCAGTCATCTCCTCTCTAGCTCCAGCTCTTTCTTTGTGGCGTAATTGCGGTGACTGCATCACCACCACCATCACCATCACCATCACCATCACCATCAGCATTACCACAGCAGCAGCAGCCGAAGTTGGGCGCAGCTTACTGCTAGCCATCCAGCTAGCTAGCTCTCCCGTTCTCTTCCTTGATTCACCACCACCAGCAGCAGCTACTACAGCGGCAACGACAGTGTCCAGCAGCTCAGTCTTTAGCAGCATCGGCAGCAGCCAGTGCTTCAGCATTCCTCTCTTTTGCTTTCTTCTTCTTCTTCTTCTCCTACTACATCTTTGCCTGCCTGCCTTCTCCGATCGTCTCTCTCTCTCACTTTAAAGCACAAGCAGTGGATCACCTTCACCTGTGTTCTTCTCACTTTTCTCCCGCTGCTGCTGCTTACCTGTTCAGCAGGCAGGCACAGCCAGCAGACAAGTCTTGCTGCTATCTTTTCTCTTGCTGGCGTTTTCGATTGCAGCCGCCGCACATGATCACCTCGTCGATTTCGAGGCAGAGAGGATCCTAAGCACTAGCACTGCAGCAGCTTTCTTAGTGTCCATCAGCAGCAGCAACAGCAGCAGCAAGTGGCAGGCCCTCTCTTTTCTTAGTCTGGCATGTTCCCTTGCTACCACTGCCTGCATTACCACCACCAGCACTATTCACTCACTCACTCACTCACTCACACTGCCTGCACCAAACAGACCTCATCATCGTTGTCGCCGCTGTGAGCAGAGTTGGCCAGTCTGTGCCTCTCTTTCTCTTTCTCTGTCTTCTAACTGCCTAGGACACAGACAGACAGACAGACAGACTGACTGACACTTGTTGTGCAGCACCAGCAGCAGCAGCAGCAGTATTCCTTGATTGCTCAAGAAGGAGAAGATGTGATCACCTCCTCCTTTTGATTGCTTGCTTTTATCCCAGTACTCGGCAGCATTCTGCAGCAGCAGCAGCAACAAATTTGATGCAATAAGAGAATGGCCAACTGTCCAGCAGGAAGATCACTACCACTACCTCCATTATCATCAACGGTTACCACCATCTTAAGCAGCAGTTATCATCGTTATCACCGTAATCTTTACCATCTTCCAAGTCAACCGACTCCTGTTCTTATCAGCAGCAGCACCTCGGTTCAGTGCCTGCCGGACACTTAAACACACACACTGACATCATAAAATACAGACATTTTTTGTAGTGATAACGTTGTTGTGGTTAAACAGCAACATCTTCTTTCATTTTCTTCTTTTTTGTTATCACTATCGTCATCACCACCACCACCACTGACATATCGACAACCCATTCAGGCAGTACCCACATTTTGACCCGCACACAGCAACAACTGCTCAATTATTTGTGATTTTTTGTGCCAAGAGAAGAGAGAATAACAGAAGTTCATCTACCCTCCCTCGTGGACGTTTTGGTTAGGTGAGTTTGCTACTTTTCTCTCTTCTTCTTTTGTGTGTGCTTGAGGCTTTTGTTTGTTTGGACAAATGTCTGTCACTTTCGAAATTATCCTCCTCCTCCTCCTCCTCCTCTTATTCAACCTACCAAATTAATTAGCAGTTGAGCTCTCTGAGCACGCCGATAGAGCTCATTACTCCTGTTTTGCTTCTGCAGCAGCAGCAGCGAAAGGGCAACACAGTAACAAAAATTAGCCAAAAGGTTGCCACTAATGCTGAACACGGCACAGCAAACACGACTGCCTTTCGATGAGTATTATTTAGTTGGTTAGCGATGATACTCGCACACACGCTTCATTAGCACATCTGCTGCAATCTGTCGCTGTTATCAGTTGATCACAGCTTGAGCTGCGCTTTCCTCCTTTCCCCTCATCACTTGTTGAGACTTGTTGATGTTCATTTCTGGACTCTTTTTCAGCAGCCGAATCCTTTTTCTCGTTCCTACTACCACCACCACCACCTCATCCATCAAAAGGTCTTCAATTAGTGGGCAACCTTGTCTGCTTTCTTTTTTTTGTGCTCCTTCACACTGCTTTGCTGAAACCTTTTTCACCTTCCGACACCTTCTTCCTTCTTCACCTTCTTGTCTTCCTACTTTGCACTGTTCGGTGTCTGTCTCTCTGTCTGTTTCTGTGTTTGCTCTCACCGTTATTGTGCAAATACTTGTGACTAGACTAGACTAGACACACACAGTAGTTGTTGCCGTCAAAGTCAGTGCTGATTTGAAGAGCTTACTGTTTTGATGTGTGTGTGTGGGCAATGATCAGCAGCACTTCAAGCCCGACAGCAAATCAACCAAATAACAGCGACACTTGCTCGCACTTTTCTCGCATTTGCCGCCGTCTATCTCTCGGTGGATTTGTACACTGATCTCGGCTGATCAATTCCTTCTCTTTTTCCCCTTTCCAATCGATTACAGCCTGACAGTTGCAGTGCATGTTGCCACTGACAGACTAACGGGAGCACTGAACCGAGTGGGAAGGGGAGAGATTAACAGCTTTCTGACCGGGCGATCGAAGCTGGCCGAGGTGAAGGAGAAAAAAAGGAAGAAAAAAAGTGCAAACTAAAAGTAATTGTCTTGTATTGAACCTACAAGTCTGTAATTAGTGGTAGTTGATGGGGAAACAACAAAAAGAAAACGGAAGAGGAGGGCGAACATTCCATCGACAGGTAGAGAACTAGCTAACTGTTGCTTATTAAAAAGGGTTAAGAGAGGTGAACACTTTGAGTGTAGCAGCCATTAAAAGTTCAATTACAGTTTTGTTGAAATAGAAAATGCAAATCAGATTTTGAATTTAATAATCTAAACTGGAGTTTGAACTTTGTTTCAGACACTACCACTACCACCTCTTCCTCAATTCTTCATTTGTCTTCACTAATACCTTATCACCATCATCATCATCATCAATCTCAATCTCTCCTATCCATCTTTCACTGGATGGATAACAATAATAAATTGTCATTGTTGTTGCAAAAGAAGAAGAAGAAGAAAGCGATAGTACCCCCAACTGAGAGGGTGTGTTCTAGTTAGCTTGAAATTATTGCACACACAGTTGGATTAAAATTATCAGCAGCAAAACTGTAATAAATTAATCAGTCTAATCGTTTGGTGCCTACCTGTGTGAAATAGCTCAGCTACTTTTAACTAGTGAAATAGTTTATAACAATTTCATTAGAATTTTAGGGAAGCTTAGAGTTTGATGGTGGTGGTGGTGGTGGTGGTGGTGACAGCAATAGACAAACACACCCTAGAATTTGTAACTTTTATAAAACTAACCTTCAATTTTCATTTTTTGGTTCATTTTAGATTTCTTAAACAAAAAACAGCAGCCAAAACTTTAACATCATCTTCTTCTTTTATTCATTCATTCCTGGTCTCATTCTCATCTACACATCTCTTCTTCTTCTTCTTCTTCTTCTGTGATAGTCAACTCACCCTTTCTCAATCTTCAGCGCACAACTTCTGCTCAAAACTCCTCTTTTTCCCAATTTATTTCGCCATTTATCTTCTTCAACCATCACCCTCGCAAAACCCATCTCTCTCACCATGACCTCCAGCACATCCTACCAGCCACTGATAAATGGCTGCTCCAGCGGTGGCCCTCACCCTCAGCAGCGAAAGGCCTACACCTTTACGCTGATGATCATGATGGTAGCCTTTGCCACCCTGCTCACCATCATCCGCCTGACGATCAGTCCTGATCTGAGCGGGCCGCAGACCCATCACCACCACCTGGCCACGGGGCAGCCAAAGCCGCTGTCGAGGTTTAAGGTAAGAAAATGGGGATTTTTTAAAATTAAATTCTTGCTTAAAAACATGTTTTTTGTTATTTCAGAACGCAAACTCGGTTGAGAATACAGAGGAGAGAAAACTTCTCCTCGCTGGGTTTCACCCTCCTCCTCCTCCTCCACCTTCTCCTCTAAGTGCCAATAGCAAGAACAACAAGTTGACCAAAGCGGAAGCAGAACTCCCAAACTCCTCTGCTGGCTCTAGTCAAGGAGTGAAAGGAGGAGGAGGAGGAGGTCCAGTGCCGACAGCCAGCAAAGCTGCTGCTGCTGTCTCCACAGCTTCCGGTGGAGTTACCGTTCTCACGGGTAAATTAAAAAGAATTTAAATTTTTGAAATTTTTTACAAAAAACATCTTTTTTTTCAGCCGACCAACGCTTTGAGAAGGAGTACCGCGACGACCCAGTGACGGACCCGGTTCCCGATCCGGCGGGACCACAACAGCAGCAGCAGCAACAACCTAATAGTAATTCTCAGCCAAAACCCCTGAACCGAAACGTCGTTCCCAGGGTAACCGGCGCCCGCACCCCAAAGCTGGTCTTCTCCCCGGCGGACCTCGATGAGACGCGGGCGCTTCGCATTGACAAGGCGGAGGGCTGCGGCGAGGCGTCGGGCGCCTACGCCGACCTGCTGGTAATTGTCAACAGCGCCGTGGGCAACTTTGACGCCCGGGCGGCGATTCGCGAGACCTGGGGCCGCTTCGCCGTGGAGCGGGGCGCCTACTTTTACCTGCTGATTGGCAGCACCGACGACCCGGCGCTGCAGGACCGAGTGGAGGCGGAGGATGCGTTCACGGTGACCTCCTCCAAGGTCGCTTCTACGACAGCTACCACAACCTGACGCTGAAGACGATGTCGATGATGCGGTGGGTGGCGGATCGGTGCTCGGCGATTCGATACGTGCTCAAGGTGGACGACGACATGATGCTCAATATGCAGCACATTGCCGACTTTGCGGAGATTAACCCCAACTTTCACCGGGTCATCATTGGAAAGCTGGCCAAGAGGTGGCGCCCCCATCGGGAGCCCACGAACAAGTGGTACGTCCCGGTGGCCGCCTTCAACGGGAGCTACTTTCCCAACTTTGTCACCGGGCCGGCCTATTTTTTTACCGGCGATGCGGCGAGGCCGCTGTATGAGACGGCCGTGGCCGATCGGACTGGGCCGCTCTACCTGGAGGATGTTTATATGACGGGAATTGTGGCGGAGAGGGCGGGGATTAAGGTGAGTTGAAGGGGAGATGGGAGTTTTGAAGTTGAGGTTAATTTTTTTGCTTTTTTTGCAGAGATTCAACCACGCCCTCATTCGAAACGTCCACCTCAAAGTGGACGAGTGCACCTACCCGCGATATGACCAGCCACAAGCACCGGCCGGCGGACATTCGCGCCCTCTGGAAGTTGGTCTACTCCGGCAAGAAGTGCCAACCGCCGCCCTCTCCCGTAAAAGCGACTGCTCCAGTTCCAGCAACGAACAATACTGCTAATAGTAAAAATAGCCTACCGGTAGTTAAGGTGGCTTCCGGTGGAGGAGGTGGAGGAGGTGGTGTTCCCGCGGCGACTGCCCTTAAACCGGTGGCAGGCAGCAGTTGTGCCAAAGAAGACGCTGTAGTGCGTGTTTTAATTATTTTTTGTACATAATGTGATTGTGCCCATTGTTGCTGTACTCCAAACTCCCTGGTTTTACCTTTTTTTCTCCTTTGCTTTTTGGTCTGATGATGAGGATATTTTTTTTGGCAATCTCAAAGTCCCTTTTCTTTCTCCCTCCTCCTCCTCCTCCTCCTCGGTCACCAGTTTTTTTACACAACCTCCCCCTCCCTCCTTTTTTCTTTTACCTTATTTATACCTTTCTTTTTTTGCCTTCTCCAGTTTTCTCCTCCTGTACATAAAAAACACGCTAAATGTGGCAAAGTTAAACAAAAAGTGGTTTTTTAAGTCTTGGCGTCTCTTAGTACATTGCCATTCTCACTTGGCCAGTTTTATCACGGTGGTGGTGGTGGTGATTATGATTGGCAGACTGAGTGACTGGTTCAGTGCTCGAGTGGCTCACATGTGTTCCAAAGGTGATGATGGACCATCATTGATGGTTTCACCTCCTCCACTATTTCCACTTTTGATGCACTTGATTTGAATTTCAATCTCAATCTCATCATCACCATCAACAGCAGCAGCATTTCTACCTCCTGCTTGGGTTTCTGGAGTTGCCAGCTAAAGTGTAACTGTTTCTAGCTTCTAACGTGTCTGAGTGTGCCTACCTGCAGCAGCACAGCAGCAGCAGCAGGTGCTATCAACTCTTGCACAATCAACTCTTGATCATCATCATCATCATCATCTGTGGCACTCCAAAGCAATCGCCTATCAATTCTCAAGTGGCTCAATTCAATCCACTGCACTGCTGTCCATTAAGAAAGAGCTTTTAATTAGCCTAGCTGGCAATCGCGTACAGTGGCTCAGCAGCTCATTACATTTTGGAAACTCTCGGGACGAGCACACAAACTCACACAACTTTATACTCAACAACAATGGCCAAGATCATCCTCCTGCTTGCTCTGGTGGGCATTGCCGCCGCCGCCAGTGAGTAGAACTAGCTTTCCTCTGTTTTCCTCCTCTGCTTCAATTTAGAACTCTCCCTTTTTACATTCCAATTAAAGTCGTGGACAAGGAGTGCCCGGAGAATGAGTACCTCGCCCACGCGACGCCGATGTGCCCGGTCACCTGCCAGAACCGCCACCGCGTCCACTGCCTCGGTCTGGTGCTGAAGGAGTCCTGCCAGTGCATTGCCGCACACAGCCGCGACGAGGTCACCAAGAAGTGCATTCCCACCGCCCAGTGCCCGCAGAAGTAAGTGAGGAGTTTTAGTTTCGATTTCGAAATGGCTGCTCTAACTGTTTCATTGTAAATGCACAGCGCCGAGGAGAGCGTGGAGGTCGACGATGACGGCCTCGGCCTGAAGATCACCCCCGAGGAGGAGGAGAAGATCCGCGCCTCGTGCGACCCCGCCACGGAGTTTTTCTCCAAGACGACGCCCGCCTGCCCCGCCCGTTGCTTCGCCGGCCGTTTCGACACCTTCCGCTGTCTGGCGATCATGATGAAGCCCAGCTGCCAGTGCCAGGCCCACCTGGTCCGCGACGCCATCACCAACAAGTGCATCCTCCCCTCGGAGTGCAAGCACCACCTCTACTAGATTAGTTGATAATCAGCTGATGGTGATGTGAGCTGTAATAAATAGAAAAAAGGAGTTTTAATAAAAAAGTTTTAATCGAAGAAGGAGTTTTGGGGTGAAAAAAAGTTCATTTCTAAAACTATCGATAGCTGCGATAGTTTCGTTTTTTGCGCGCGGCACCAGCAGAAGCGATTGTTGTGATTTGAGGAGGAGAAGAACTAGCGTGGCCGTCGCCCTGATTTACAATTTTTGTCTTTTCTCGTCGCCGAAGATTTTCCCTTTTTGGATCATCAGATTTCTGGTTTCATTCTCCGGTAAGTTTGTCTTGTACGCTTTACTGTGTGTTCCTTTTCGCCGATGTCATTTCAGTGAAGTTAGCGATGCCTAGTGATGAGAAAAAAGGCTACCTGTTTTCAAAACAGATTTCTGTAGTGATCATACTTTGGATCACCGTGGAGACCTACGCCTAGGGGCCATCTGAAGGTGTCTGCCGAACTGATTCCCGAATGAGAATAGTGTTTTTTAAGATGATAGCTTTTGATAACTTTTTGATTAACTTTCTTTGCTTTTTATTGCCAGCCATCAAACTCGCTGGAGAAGACTATACTACCGCAAAGGTTTGCCGCATTTCCCCGCATTTTGATTGACCATCTTTTATTTACTCTTATTTTTCCCTCATTTTCTAGGATATCTCTCTTGTCTCGGTAAGTCGATCACCCGATTGGAACAGTTAAAACTTTATTTGAAAAACCAGTTGAAAATAGAATTCTCGACAGTGCCCAACAGAAGTGCTGCTACTACTACAGACGAAGTGCTAGTGTTTAGTGATAGTGCATGTGTTAGATAGAGTCTTTGTCTGTGTTTAACATTCATATCGTCTTTAGAATAGTAGAGATGTTTTGTTTGTTATTAAATCTGTAAACAGCAACGTATAGTAGAGCGCTTCTGACCTCTCCTCCTTAGGGTACTCTTACTTGTGTATGTTTAGTTTACTACTCTCACAATTGGTACCTGTCGACTAACGGTAGTACATAGTACAGCATAATATTTATTTATAATGACAAGAATAGTAATCAAGGAAAGGAAAGGTGCTTTGATTTTGTATGAAGTGTCTGTGTGTGTGATGAACAGGTGAAGAAGAACAGTGGCGGCGACCAGAGACAGAGGGAAATGTTGTTGTTATGTTGTTGTCGTTGTTGTGCAGTGTCTAGGGAAGAAAGTGTTCTCTCATGTTTGTTGTGGGACAAACCCCGGAAATAGAATAGGTGTGTTTGTGTGTAGTGTTTGTTTGCATTTGTCGTAGTGTTCTCAGAAGATGTTCTGTTGATTAGGTATTGCTGCTGCTGCTGTTGCCATGTTTGTCACACCACTGTTGATGACATGTGGTCCCCATGGTCGTCCCCAGGACCTTGGTGGAAAGTGGCGACCAGCACCCAAACCAGCCAGCGTTTACTTGCGCCTTCGGCCGGGGCCGTTGGCGAATCCGGCGGCGGTCATGCCCATCAGGTGCTTCGCCGCCTGACTGCCGGAGAAGCCTCTCGACAGGCCCAGGTCGATGCCGCGCTTGTTGCCCGGGCTGAAAAGAGAGAGAGTGAAGGGAAATGATTCGAAGTTAGTCGAAGTTCCTTTTATGCAGGGTTTTTGCAGTCTACTTTTTCTATTTCTATTATTATCATTAGTGCAATGGTGATGCACTCGCTGATTTCGCCGATTAATTTGCTCCTTTTCTAAAGCACCATCAGCCGTACCGAGTACAATTGCCAAATAAATTCGCTTCCACCCCCATTAGCTAGAATTGCACAATTTTTCCCTTTCGCTTTCCCTTTCTCTCCCAGTCCTCAACTAAACTTTAATTAGTTTGCTTTTGTTTGTCTATAATTGAATTTCCTTGCAGTTTTCTACTTTTGCACTAGATAGAGAAGAGTGAGATGACTTTAAGTACAGATTAGCTTTTGTTTGTGCACGTTAGTGGGGAAAAAGAATGAAGGAGTGAAACTTAATTAAGAATATTTAGTCATTGCATCAGCAGCTTCTTCTCCTTCTCCATCGTCTTCTTTGCTGAGCACCTCTTCAACGACGGCGACAACTACTACTACTACTTCTGCCGATTGCAAATTGCCAACCTGTTCAGCCCCCTCCTCATCAGCAGCACTTAACTTTTATATTCTTCTTCTTCTTCAACTCTCAGCATTGTCAGCAAAATGTGTGAGTAGAGTGCATGCTGCACCGTCATCACACAGACATAAGAGCCGCTGTTTAATTAACATTAACACCGCCGCCGCCGTTTTGCCGCCTAATACGCGCAAACACATTATTTTGATTTGATTGTTCCACAGTTGTGCACTACTTTCTGGCTGCTGAGCTGATTTGCATTGGAGTGCTGCGACTGCTGCTGCAGCAGGCGCCGGCAGCGGTGACGCACGCACTTCGCCAGCTGCTGCTAACTATTCCCCGATCTCTCTTTTCGCTAACTGACGACTCTTCGATGACTACTTCACTCATCATTCCCGGCGCTGTCCTGTCCTGATTTGGCTGCTGTTGCTGTATTTCTACCGTCTCCCCCGTTTCCTGAGCGACCTCACTTACCTCTTCTCATTGATGAGCGCCCCACCGGAGTGGGAGATGTCAATGCCGACCAGAATGTTCTGCATCAGGTTGTCCAGCACGCTGAGAACCTCTTCCGGATTCTCGATCTCCAGCGCCACCGGGTGCTTTCTGTAGGGGAGGGGAGAGAGAAAAACATGAAAAACACATGAGAAGGGTGAATAAGAAATGAGCTCTCTCTCTCTCTCTCTCCTCTTTATTCGTTTGCACCTAGCACAACTTTCCAATGTCAAATATTTGTGCAGCAAATGTGTTAGCATAGTGTTTTTTCATATCTGAACTTATTGTCCCCGTTTCGCCTAGTTTTAGTTCACCGAGCACGAATGCACGGTGTGGAATTGGTAATGATATTCATTATTTTCAGCCTAGTTTAGTTGCTGCTGCTATCCGGCCCAGTTTTGTTGTATCCTAGGACTGCTTTTTTCGCTTATTTGATCCTAGAATTCAGTCTTCATCACTGAGAGCTGAACTCTCGCCACGTCCCCTTCCCTTCCCCCTACCCACAAAATAAAGAAGGGCACTGATGTGTGCCCTTTACCATGATGTACAGCGATGTATAATTT
This sequence comes from Tyrophagus putrescentiae, assembly GCA_024499935.1. Lineage (NCBI taxonomy): Eukaryota > Metazoa > Arthropoda > Arachnida > Sarcoptiformes > Acaridae > Tyrophagus > Tyrophagus putrescentiae. The sequence goes on from JAMZRA010000004.1 coordinate 666,453, forward strand.
TTTTTCACCATTTTTTCTTGGCTTGCTAGCCGGCCAAATAGTATTGCTACATTCGCATTCGCATTCACATTCTCTCCCTTGCTTTCCTTTCCTCCTCTTCTTCTCCCCAATGGACCTAAACTGTAATTGGTTTCGCTTCAAATTAGCAGCCTTGCAGCAGAGCGAGCGCGTCGTGAACGTGAAAAGTGCACAACGGCTGCGGCTGTGGCCAAGTTCGCACCGTGTCCGAAATGCTAAGAAATGCATTTTGCACTTTTTGTGTCTACCACCACCACCCTGCTGTCCACCATTGATTTCCCCGGGGATGAATTGTCTTGCTTGTATGTATCACTACGGTACAACACACAAGTTCTGTTGCTCTTCTTCTTTTCAGCATTTTCTACTTCTGCTTCTCTTCGCACATAAACAGCTCTGGAAATGCAGAGCCATTTTCTTTATCTCTTACTGAGGATAAAGTACAAAGGTACAAAGGTATCTTCTCGAAACTCTTCGTACCGTTTGTAAATTAATTACTAGTGCGCCGTAATTAGTAATGCCGATTGTACTGTGCTGGTGGTGGAAAGAGAAGATTGCTCTACTTGATTGTTATTGTTGGCATTTCAAGCGAAGTTTTTTTTCGCCTACCTTCCTTTGTCTTACCTGTCTTCTCATTCTGCTGTGCTAATCGTATTGAGATCGGAGATCGGAGATCTGCCCAGAAGTAATCTGCTTATCTAGACTTCGGCAGCAGCAGCTGCAGCAGCAACTCCTTCTCAACTGATCTGGTTAGCTAGCTAACTTGCCAAAGATTTTGTTTCATTTATTCATTTATCATCACTGTCCCCAGAGACGGCCTGACTTGACTTTCCAGTTGTTCTACTTCTTCTACTTGTGACGTCCAAGTAGATGGTAGTAGATGGACTCAATTGGCAATGGGTGAGAAAGAGAGAAAGCTTGGAGGGGATTGGAAGGCAAAATCTATCATTTTTTCAAGAGCCCTATCGATCGCCTTTTTGACAGTCAGGAGGAGGAGCACACGCAATCGATTGCTCTCGATGATGATCACATAATTTTTAATCTCTTCTCTCTCACTTTACTTTTTTAACCTTTCGTTTCACATTTTCTTGCCCTACAGCAGAAGAAACCAACTGAAAAAAACTAAAAACTGAATGTCCTAAATTCACACTTCAATGTCCTGTCCCCAATGGACTTTCGGTCTCCCTCCCTCGCTCTCATTCTCACGGCATCTGCTACTGGCGGGGAATACTGCCAACGAATCGAATCGAATCGCGAACACTGCTCTGGATTTTACGTCAGTAATCAGTAAGTTGATTATCTTTTTCTCTTTTTCTTTGCAAATGTTTTGATGAGAGATCGAGAGTAAAGAAAGAAAGAGAGGAGTCGAGTCCAGAAGTATTTATTATAAATATAACATTAGCCCCTGGTAGTGGTCAATTATTGATCACTACGCACACGCTCACATCTTTGATCGGCCACTGGAGAATGTGACGGTCATCTTTGATCACACACACACAAACCATTCTTGAATCATACATTCACTGAGACTCGTCTTCTTCTTCTTCTGAGAAGGCTACGTGCTCTTGATTCTTTCTATTCTGCTTTTACACTATTATTGAGAGCAATTTGCATCACTCGCTGCGCTGTAGAGTACACTCGTAGTAGTTTACATTTGAACGCTCACATTTCATTATCGGGGCCTGTTTATGGGCGATAAGAGATCAACTGAATTTGAATTGAGCCGCCGCCGCCGCCGCCATTCTTTGAATTGCTATTTAATTATTGATGTGATGTAGTGTTGTGTTGTGTTCTACTAGTCTCAAAATTGGTATTCAGGCCGCCATAGTCTGACTTTGGCACTTTCACTTTGATAGCTTTATCTTTTTATCTTTTTGTTGTTGTTTGTGTTCTCACGACTTGACTACTTTACACTTGGAAATTTAAAGCTGCTGCTGCTGAAAGAAAACCCTTTTACTCTTGCGATTCTGCCAAAAAAACTTCACTTTGACTATGCATCACTTCTCTCCTTCTTTTTTAGTGTGGTCAGCAACTGACAGCTATAAAGACTCTTTCGCTAGATGCTTTAGATCATGCCGTGTAGTGTTAATAATTAACTACCGCTCTAGATTCTTAACTTTTATTTATTTATTCTTCTTTTATGTGCTCTCGTAACAGCTTCAGCACGCCTTCAGGTAGCCTCCACAGACTCAGACTGTCTGCTCTCTAAGGCCCAGCAGCAGCAGCACTAATGCCCCTTTATTTATCTATTTATCTGTCTATCTGTTTAATACTGAACAAGAATAGAAGAATAAATCTGCTTACCTGGCCATGGCCTCGTTGCCGCCGCCGCCGCCCAAGTTGAGTGGGTAAGCCTCGGCGGAAGTGCTGAAGTGGCCGAGGGCCAGCACCAGCACGGCCACTGAGAGGAGCGAAAGTGCAAAGAAGTTGCGCACTGAGGAAGTTGAGGAGGAGGAGGAGAAGAAGCTGCTTGAGATCATTTTCAAAGTGTTGCTTGGGCTTTGATTTGCTTTGTAGAGAGAAGGAGATTTGAGGCTCTACGTTTGCTGCTGCTTCTGCACGCAAATGTGTGAGAGTTGACAGGCGAACTGCTGTTGCTGCTGCGCAAGATGAGAGAATTTACGATTCTAGAATGAAGAAAAGAAAAAGAGGAAAGGAAATATGATTACCGCTGTCGTTACTTTCTTTCTTTCTTTCTTCCTCTCCTGCTCACTAGCACAGTTCTGCTTGCCACTGAGCTAAATTAATTGATGCCTCTGTCTGTGTGAGAAGAGAGAGGTACAGTGACGAACTAAAGAGAGAGAGAGAGAGAGAGAAAGTCTCAAAGTATGCGTGCTTTAATTTCATTTACAGTCTCTCGCCAGCGAGCGAGAAAGTAATTTAGAGTGCAGCTTGCAGACAGACAGCAGTTTGCTGCAACCCACCACCACCACCACCGAGATACAGCAGCAGCAAAAAGGAATTTTTTTTGTTTGATGATTAGATCCAATTAGCAAAAGTTGGGCACTAGTAAAAGTGAGTGTGCTGCTATGATGATGATAATGATTATAATGCAGGGGGGGGGAGTGTGTGTTTACTAGGAGTACTTTTACTTTTACTTTTACTGGGGCTGGTTTTATCAAATTTTATAATGTGCCGCCATTTTGGGGGGTATGCTAATTCTATTTAGAGCTCTCTACTAAAGAAGAGCAATGTGAACTTTTATGAGCACTTATTGAGTGCTTAAATGCGTCTTTTAAAATGACAATGTGTTGGAAGCAGTGTTCGTGCTCGCTTTAATTTCAGGTAGCACTCACTGAATTTAAGTTAATTCCTGTTCTCATGTTCTGTGCACTGCATTCTTTGAAGTTAGTATTCTTTCGCTTTTTTTTGAGAGGAATGCGTGTTTCATTCTGAGAGCTTAAGTCGTTTTCTGTTTTTAAGTTATTCTTGCCTACGCATTCTTTGACACTTTTGCTTTTTTCGACTGTCTTATTTAGGCTGAAAAAACTGTGTTCGCTGGTTCTCTATCTCTTTTTCGTTTTGTGTCGATTCGATTTCATCGGCACAGGTTTTTTTTTTACAGTGTTTGCGGCTCTTGTCTTTCTACAGTTCAATTTTCTGTGCCATTCTTTTCGGTCCGGGCTCTTTTCTTTTGCCGCTAGAATTTCCGATTGTGGGAAGAAGAACTGTTGCTTTTCTTGAGGAACGTGGCCCTGGATCATTGAGGGCAAAGTGATTTCTGTTCCTCTTACCCGTCGATCTACTTGTTTTCTCGCAGGGGAAGATGGAATAGTCGAATGTGGAAATTACGCACTTTTCTCTGATTTGTCTGTTTTTGTCAGCTCTGTTGCCCTCAGAAATAGACGACTGGTGCGAATAGCGGGAGCGGACAATGTGCGCCAGGTACTTTTGAGTTCTTTTCTTGCCTGTGCGTGTGAAATGACTTCAGAGGGAGAGGAAGAAAATTGCGACACTATTATTTGAATGTTTTGCTGAAAATCTGTTGCTGTGGCAACAACTGTGGCTTAATCGCAGAAAATATGTTGGGGTAGGGTTTGTGCGTAACCAAGTAGTAAAGTGGCAGAGCTCACCACATCTATCACTCACTTTTTGCTCTCATTGTGAGATATAAGTTGTTGCAAATTGGCTTATTTCCCTTTTTTTCCAATCCTGTTGCTTTCGTTCCTTGTGCTTTTAGAAAATCTTTGTCAACTGCACACAGCTGCTGCTCTAATCAAGGAATAATGTTGCAGTAGTTTTGTTTGCCGTTGTTGTTTTCGTGGTTATACTATCCTTCAAAGTCGGCAAGAGCCAACAGCCCGGGCTTGTTTCTTGCTGTTCTAAATTGTTTGCCAATACTCTGTGCCTGTTTTTCCCCTTGTTCGGGTTCCGTACTCTTAATCATGTTGGCTATCTTCCGCCACGACCCACTTTACTTTGTTTCTGTCCTTTTTTGTGCACCTTTCAACAGTCAACTGGTCTAAGTTTTGACCGCATCAGAGCAATTAAAGAAAGAGCGTTAAAATAGATTTTAAATGAGCTTTATCGCTCTTTTCCCTTCCATTCCTAATATCAAAGCCGGCGCATGTTTTTTGTGGCTTTAAAGTCTGATTGGTGCAATCGGTCTGTGGCCACCAAGGTTGCACGCAAGGAAAGTTGGCAGTATCTTTTGGTTTCCTGATCTTTCTTTCTTTCTATTCTTTCCTTCACCGCCGACGAGAACACCCTTATTACTTTTGTTTCTGTCGACTGTTTCACTTTTTCACCGTTTCTCAGTCTCATTATTCTTGCCCTCTGTTTTTCCTCCTCGATCCTCGCAGGGGAGCGGTAATAATAAAAAGTAAAGAAGGATAAAAAGGAATAAAAATAGAGCAGTCCAGACGCTGCGCTACCTATTCACTTCCGATTTCAATTTGAATTCGGTGTGTGTGTGTGTGCGACCTTTAAAGTGCTACTGGTGGAAGGTGGTGGTGACCAAGGTGTAGCATGGAAAAGAATAAAAACGCGTAAAAACAACAGAATTTTTTTCTATTTTTCAGGCACTGCGCCACCATTATCATCATCAGCAGCGGCGGCAGCAGTTTTTTGCGCTTACCTAGTCAGCAGAATTGAGGCCAATCGAGAATCGAGGCCCATTCTGGCCCACTTTGCCATTTGAGAGGTGGTCTCCCAAGTGAAAAGGAGCAGCGAAAAAAGCACTGCCGGCAAAACTGACGGGTTTCAGTGATAGTGCTCACCGCCTGGTGCGGTAATTCCACTCCAATTTCCAATTACCTCTCAATTTGGCCTTTCAATTGAGTTTTGTAATCATTTCAAAATCAGAGAGGGGTTTTCTCATTTGCTGCTGCTGCTCACCTTTCCCTTCCTTATCTCTCTTTTTCTCGCTTTGATAGACCCTTTTCACTAGACAGGACTAGAGGAAGGAATAAAAAGTCGGCCAAGTTCATCTTTCTTTCTCCCCACACATTACATCTCAATTTCTAATGTTGTTGCTAATTTGCCACTTCATTCATTTTCCTTTTTGCCCAGACACTGTTTGTCTGTCTGATCAGCACACTGAAGTGTGTGTGTACTGTGTGTACTGAAAGTGGTGTGCACCAATACACTAAACACGCCAACGGCGAAATGGTGGCCCCTTCTTCTTGCTGCTGCTGATTACTATCATTATTAGCGGAGTAAATTAGTTTTCCACTACAAACTACAAATACCACTTTTTACGGGTGAAAAACATGTCGAAAATAGCATGCACACTTCAAAGGAGCGGCAGCAGCTGCCGTACCTCCAGCGGTTATCTCCACTTTCACTTCACAAACTAACTCTGTTTGTGTGTCAATTTTGTCAAGAGGAGGACGGCCTTTCTTATCTCTTGCCCTCTTCAATTTGGCCACTTTTAGTTTGGTTATTTTTTTCGCTCAAAAACCACCACAACTCAATTGACCGGGAGAAGTGTGTAGAGCAGGGAAAGTGGTTAATTTAATTAACTTTCAAAGGCTTTCACGCTCTCTTTTCTCTCTCCTCATTCTCCTCATGTTTCTGCCTCCCTCCGAGCACACCACACATCTCAACTTGCTCAATCTCGACTCAATCAGCAGCGGCAGCATCTTTTTGTTATCTTTCCCTTTTGCTCTGGAAGATGATTTATTCAAGTGTGTGTGTGTGTTTTCTGTACTTTGTTACAACTTCATTAGGAGGGAATATTATAGGGGCCTCATCTTCCTCATCTTTCTCTCAATTGATACACCTGGTGAATTATTACCTGCTCCTTTCACTCTTCTGTTGCTTTTCATTCATGCTGTTATGTTAGACAAAAAAAAGTGTGTTGCAGCAGCATATCAGTGTGTGTTTGCATTTGGCAGGTTTGAATGTGTGTGTAACACACTGCACCTCTGCTTCTCGTTTTTTGCCTTTTTTGACCTCTTTTGTGGTGGTGGTAATTTGGTTTGTACTTGATCTAACAGTAATAATGATAATTCCCTATCCTGCTATCTCTTTCTCTCTCTCTCTCTCTCTCTTATTGACTTTGACAGCAACTTAGTATTCCCCGAAGTGCGCACCTGTATTTGTCTCTCTTTTTCTCTGGCTGTGTTTGGCGACCTTTTAATTGTGAAATGTGAAAAGTCAAGCGCAATTGGTCACAAGCTACTGTACCGTACAAGCTTTCACACTGCCTAACTTTTTAACTGGCCAACTACTGCGGTGGCTGCAGTGCTTTGGTATTCTCGAGAAAACCGCACTTTGTCTCTCTGTGCACTCACAGTGAATTGTTTTTGTCGGAGTGCAAAAACTTTTCTCTTTTTGAGTTCAGCAGTGTGTGGAGATTTCTCAATTAAAAGAAGAGGAGAGAATGGGAGAATTGATTTCCAATCGCCTCGCCTTTCCTCACCTTGCTTTTCAGGAAATCTTTCCCCTCTTTTGCTAGTTACTGCAGCAACAACTTTTTGCCAAACTGGTTCTTTTCTTTTCCTTTATTGAGTGCCTCCTGTCTTGTCTCGCTTCTAGTAAACTCACCACAGTTGTACCAGCAGTTTGTTCTCACTAATTTGATTCACTTAAACTTTTCTGGTATTGTAACTTGTCACTAGGTGCAAGTAATTGCTGCTGTTGCTTGGCCAACTGCTTCTCAACACTGTGCTTGGGCCCTTTTGGTTTTGAGGAGGAAGTCGCAGAGCAAAGACCTGTTTGTTTGCTTCTTTCACTCTTTTCTGTTGGGTTTTTGCCCTTTTGGATCTCAGCTTTGCCTACACCACACACACTAAGCCTAAGCCTTGAAAGCCGGCAAGGATTTTGCCACTGCCTGGCCAATCAATTAGCGAGGAAAGTTGTGGCCTAGTAAGCTTAGGCTTGGGCGCAAGTTCGGGCGTATAATTTTTTGGTTGTTTATTGTATTGTGTTCAGTGTCGCTTCTAATTAACTTATTCATTATGTCGGATTCTGGTGTGGTGGTGGTGGTGGTGGCCTGTGTTCAGCATTCACACAGATTCTTTGTTTGTGTGTGCCATCTCTCTCTCACTCTTTTTTGCATCAGTGCACCAGATGTGATTTTTTTGCATCTGCTTTATCTACTGACGTATGTTCGATGTGCTGAACAAAGGCAAACAAGTGCTGTGAACAAACTCATGCGCCATTACTCTCTTTTGCAAAAAAACATGGCTGTCACACAGATTGAGTCCAGCAGCGGCAGCAGCAGCAGCAGCACTGCTGTACCGAAACTGTCTTTGGCTAATTTTTAATTTCATTAATTTGATAAATGCACCGACCAGAAGATGTTCGTTCTCACCACTGCATTTATTTGATGCGGGCTCATGCAATTTTTAAATGTTTGCGCGCTCTTCTTCCTCTGACAATTTATGATTTTCACGGCATTATTTTTATGACTCACTTTGCAAAGTGTGTGTGTGTGTGTGTACAGTAATGACATCTCTGCTGCTTCTGCTGCTGCTGTTTTTGCATTTGATGTGTTTTTGCTGATTTTAGGATCCTCTAGGCACTACTACTACTACTGCTGTCAAATGCTGTTTTTGGCAAATGGCAGCTTGCCTGCCTGCCTGCCTGTTGTGCTAATTGAATCAGAAAATATTTGCTGTGCAGAGAAGTGAGTGAGTGGTAAGTGTGATTGCGAGTGCAAAAGCCCGCATAGTTGACAAACATATTTTGATTGCTAATTGGTGAAAATCTAGGCAAAAAAGGATGAAGTGACTTACCAAAGTGATTGTGAATTAGAGTGACCAGTGATCAGGAGTGACCAGGTGTGATCCAGGAGGAGAGAGAGAGAGAGAGAGAGAGATTACTTTGCTCTTGAACACAGTTTTTAATGTTGGGGATTGAAATGAATTTGAGGGGAAGTTTTTTTCAGGAGAGAAGTGCTCTTGCTGGTTGTCGTCGTCGGCTTCTTCTTCGTCGGTTGAATCTTCTACCCGACTCGACGGCTCCTTTTATACGCAATTCTGCGGCAACTGTACGGCAACTGTACGGCAGCAGCCGTTGTACGACAGCAGCCAGCGGCCCCTTCTGATTGGCTGCCGATCTCGGCGCCGTCGGTGGGCGAGGACAATGAAAACGGTGAAAGGAGTGCAAGAGGGAAAGGGAAAAGAAGAGGAGAGGAGAGGAGAGGGCTGCTGAAATGTGTGCGCGCATTGTCTCTGAGGCGGCGGAAATGAAGGCTCTCCTTGAAGGCTCTTACTCTGCTCGAGGGCCGCAGGACCGCTTGGTGCTCCTCTTCCTCCTCTTCTACTTCTTCTTCTCGGTCCTCAGCAGATCCTCCGCCGATTCGGCTATGGCGTCATCGGCGATGATGTCGCGTTGATGCGCCTGTCGAATGCCTGCTTTTTTGCCTGCTGCTCTCAACCTTTCCCTTTTTGGGGTTTCGCTTGTGTGACAGTCATCACGCACCCATCTTTTTCTTTTGCTGGCCTTTCTGCTTCGTTCTGCTTTGCTCCCCAGCACTTGAACCTTCTTTGCATGCACTGAGCAATCCTGAGTCCTCCTTGATTGGTTCAGTGAGTGCAAGAGCTGCAGAAGCAGAACCAGAATGGCGCCCATCTGGTCAATGGAACTGGAAATGAACTGAATTGCTGCTGCTTTTTAAGAGAGAGGAATGCTTGGCATTGCACATTGCAAATTGAATTAGAACAGTTGCTGCTGCTTTTGCCGCAGTGGAGCACATTAATCACTTATTTAGCATAATTTGCTTCTGTTTCGGTTTCTGTTTCTAATTCTTTCTTGTTCCTTTTGTCCTCTTCCTGTGTGTGCCAATTAGCGGCTGCAATTGTGGCTGGCACGAACCATTTGCCCCCTAAATGACTGACTGACTGGTTGCTTGACTAAAGACTGAAGTGTGTTACACTGAGAAACGATTTCTCGGGAAATTCAATCAATCGCCGCTGTTATTGGCATGTACTTGTTCCTACTTCTCTTCTCTTTTTCTTATTCCTTTTTCCTTTTCTTTCAGAGAAAGGTCGAGAGTGGAGAAGAAAGTAGAGTTTAGGCGTAAAATGGTAATGATTAGAAGATTTGTTTTAAATTCAATTCTCGCCCTCTATTCACAGTTTTTCACCCCACTTTTTTTGTCTGTTTGACTCGCTGACAAGAGTCGTTGTTGCCGAAAACGAAAACGCGTGTCGTCATTGTCCTTTTTTCCAATTGTGTGCGTCTTCACTCTTAGCTCTTTGCCATTTTACTTTCTGTCACTGAGCAGTTTTTAAAATTAGGTGTTTTCAATGGTAGTGTGTGTGTTTGTGTGTACAATCGTAACGACGCATTTTACGTTGCCTACTAGTTCCGCTGCTAATCGTTATGCCCACCGCTGCTGCGGATAATGGTTTTGCGTAACAGCAGTTTTGAGCTATTAAGTGTGTGTGTGTCTTGTCACTGTTTGCCCATCATTATCCGTGCACTGTCTGTCAACGTCTGTCAACAGACCACTCTTCGTTGACATACACGCACAAAAAGCACTCAAAATTCAACTAAACTTTCGCCTTAGTAAATGGGATGGCTGCCATTTACAGCAGTAGTTTTCAGATCACTTTGTCTGCTGTGTGAACCATTTGTGTTTGCATTGGCTAGCTGGTTGGTGCAAATGTGGTCGTTTGGAGCTGCTGGCGCCTAATTGTCGAACGAATTGAACTAGTGCACGACTTGACAATGCGATCGAACGTGTTAGTGCGAGGAAAGTGCAAGATTCAATACTTTGGCAGAATATATCCTATTGTGTGATGACTGATTGAGTTGGCAAAGTATCGATGAGAATTCTCCAGCGCTGATTTGCATGAAAAGTGCCCCCTGAATTGCACTGCAGTGCGGTGCACTTTCTTAATTAGTTGTTAGTTGTACTGATGATGATGATGTGTTAATTTGACTAATGAAAGTTGTTGGCCAACTTGGCAGTGATATTTCGAGCTCGGCTAACTTTGGCGGCAACTTGGGACAGCAGCAGCAGCAGTCCGGACAGTTTTCAGGCGAATTTAAAGCCGCTCGGCGGCACTTGCTGCCGCCGATTCGTGCCCCTCGATTCACTGAATTTGATAGTCACGGGCGATAAAGTGAGTGGCCGTGTCATTTTGTGTGTGCATGAATGTCTCACAGAGACACAGACACTTCTCAGAACTATTATAACCCGTTGGGATTCTTTTTCCATTTTTTTCATTTTTTAGTTGGCTGAACCAGGCACATTTTTACATTCAGCAGCAGCAGCCGCAGACAATATCACCAGGACACAGCATTGCTGTGCACCTAACCTTTAAAAAGAATGCTAGACATTATAAATTTAAGACAATTTACGACAGGCAGTCAGCTCCTTTTTTTGGTACTTTCCAGCTTCTCTATCACCGCCTTGGAATAAGGAAGCACTTTATCTTTATTTCTACCAGCGGAGACTTAGTCTACTTTGATCTTTTGCGGTGAGGCTGAGAAGAGAAATGAATTGTTGTTGGCTACTATTTTTGGTGCACCTCTTTCTTCATTTTCTCACTGTTTTCCACTGGCCGCTTATCGCTCGGTTCAGGCCAGTGCTTAGCAGAGCAAATGAACAGTGGTCAGTGGTCAGATGGTTTCTGTTTTTCTCCTTCTTTATTTGTTTTCTTCTTTCTTTCTTTCTACGTAGCAGCAGCAGCACTCACTTCACTGGCCTCAACACTTTACCCGTACGTTTCTCTGTTTGTCTTTTTCTGGCTCTTTCTATCTGTTCGTATTAATTAGAACGCTGTTCCGAAAGACAACGGCGAGTCGCTTTCTGTGTGGGTCTATCTGCAGACCACCACCACCGCCACCACACTGCACTGGCCAGACCTCACCCTAGCACTTTTGTTTTTCTGCTGCTGCTGCTTATTCTTATTAAATTGCTTCCCATTTTGAAAGAAAAGGGCTGCTTCTGCTGCTGCCGCTGCTGCTCTACTTCTCAAATGAATGACCGAAGAGGAGTGAGTGAGAATGAATGAATGTTTGTGTTGTCCTAATCATAATTGGACGGGGAGGAGGAGGAGGAGATGATAAGATGGCATGTGCGTGTCTGTCTGTGCCTGTCTAAGCTGAGCTGAGCTGTTTTTTCTTGGTGAAGAAGGCAAAGGGCAACGATGGCACAGCAGCACTAGCACCAGCACCACCATCATCATCGCCAAATGCCATCTTTTCTTCTTCTTCTTCTGTTGTCACTTTCCTTTTTTTCTAGGTGCTATTTTTGTGCCAGCAGTTTCAGCAGCAGCCGCATTACGCCAGAAAAGTAGTAGTGGTGGCTGCTGTACCCATTTTGCTCTTACGCAGCAGCAGCAGCAGCAGCGGCAGCGAACCATTTCGTCTCGGTCTTTTCCAGCCGACCAGAAGGCCCCTTTTACTTTTTATTTAAATGTAGAGGTCTTTATTTCTGCGTATCTGGTCTGTTTGTTTGCTGATGCTGCTGCTGCTGCTGCTGGTGGGAGCATCCTCTTCTTATTATCTTTTATTATTATTCTCCTTTTTAGCAGTGTACATTCAGTCCGTCTCTCGACCGTTTTAGCCCCGTAATTCTATTAGCATTAAAATGGTGGTCGTGATGGTAGTGCCTGCGACGCGCCCTTTGGCGGTTCACTGGCCAACCTTATTCTCTCGGTCGCGTAAAGTCAATTGCCGCTGCAAATGACTTTATGACGGCTAATTTGAGGGGTGGGAGGGGAAGAGTTCTAAACGGTCAATTGATTTGCCCCCTCTCTCTCTCTCTCTCTCTGCTCTTTGCCATCAGCGTTGCCGGCAACTGCAGAAGATAATGCTGTTTTGGAGAATTTGGTCAATGCCTTGCAGCCGGCAACGTGATCGGACAGGAATTTCACATATATCTGACTCAATTTCTGTCTCATTTAAATGAATGTGAGAGTCAGAATGTGCGTCTAGTCTGAAATATTTCCCTTTCCAATGAGCTTAGTCCTGTTTGCTGTAGTGTACTTTTTCCCTTACCTGAAACAGACTGATGGTAATGATAATGACTTTACACTGTAACTGATCTTTCACACTAGGACTTTGTTCACTCCTTCATTCCTTCATAGCACCATTCCTTTTTTTGGTTGGTTTTTTACCCATATTCTAATGAAGCTTTGCAGTTTTGCTGGTGTCATCGATCTCGATGACATTTTCTCCGCAGTTTATCTCTGAGCTGCTGCTGCCTTTTCTTCTAATGGAAAAGCAGTGTTTTTTGGACTTTTTTGATAATGTGGCCATCCTATCGTAATTCAGGGAGTTCATTTCACGCTTTAGTGGCTATTATCACTAGTGTGATTACTAGCCAGCGATAGCCAGCGATAGCCAGCGATAGCCAGCGTGTGATAGAGAGCTTGATAGAGAATGCAAAAAAGTAGCCACTGTCGTTCCACTCTTTCTCCTTCTCGCCTGTATCTGCATTGTACTACAACTGCTACTATCCATTTTATTACCCTTCACTCTTTTTTTGCTACTGCTGCTGTGCAGACTTTAAAAGATTGCTTTCTAGGGCTTGCCATTTTCCACCGCACGCTTTAAAAGTGGGATTTGCTGGTTTTTTCTTGCCCTGCTGCTGCTGCTGCTTTACCCGCCGCGCCTCTAATCTGCCTAATCAGTACGAGAGAAAGATTTTGAAAGGCTGGCGCGTTAATTAAACCTGTCTCCGCTGCTGCAGCTGATAGAGACACCAGAGTGCTGCTGCCCTGTTTGCTGGTCTGTTTAATTGCCATCTGCCATGCTAGGGTTCAGGGTGTCAGGCCTTTGGATTAGTAGTAGCAGAGAGAGAGATAGTGTGTAGTTAAAGAAAAAAGCAGCAGCAGAAAATCGAGTTTTAGGACCAAGGCCACTTTTCCTTCACTTGTTTAGGCAACTTTAAAATCGGTGCCACCACCACCACCGCTGCCAGTGCCATTTTTCATTCAGTGTCGCGAATTGCTGCTACTGCAGTTGTTGCCTCATTTTATCTCACTTACCACTGCTCTGTTCCCTCTTTCTGTTTTTTGCCCCCCCCCCCCACTGTCAGGCTGCAGAACTCTCTCTGCTGATTCCCACTCTGCCACGCCATGCCTGCCTGTCTCTTTGAGGTTTCAGGTGGTTATGAATTTTTAAACCAGCAATTTCCTAGCTCCATTCACTGAGGCGCACTGGAAGGAAACAACCAGTGAACACTGAAAGCACCAGCAGCCGCAGCAGTGCGGCCAATCGATGGCAATTACCGGCCAAGCCTACTGCTCTCTCTCTCTCTCTTCTCTCTCTTCTCTCTCTCTCTCTCTCTCTCTCTCTCTCTCTCTCTCTCCCGAGCACACCTTATTTTCCATTCTGTCGTTTTTGTGTTGAATAGAGTGGGGCTCCCTTTTGCTGCTGTCCGCTCTTTACTTTCTAGTCCCAATGATGGCGTAATTTGCTGTCACCGTGTGACCAGTATGGGGTACTTTTCTTCTTCTTGTTGCCATTATCAAAAATTGTGTGTACTATCACCTGCAAGGTGCACTGCTGCATTGATTTGAAAATGGCGGAAAATGTGCATAATTTTCTCTTCCGTTTTTTGCTGTTTTCTTACTTCTGTTTTTCTGCTTGTCTTGTCTTGTTTTTACTGTTATTGCCACTGTTCTGTGCTAGCTCTTGTAGTTGGAACAGCTGTGAATGACTTTGTTGAGTTCTATTCTACTACTTGTGATTCTAAAATTTGTGTGCTCGTGATGAACAGTGAGGGCTAGGAAAGCACAAGAAACAAACAAGAAAATATAATATGCTTAGGTTTCTTTATTACATTTGCTTTGATGATGATGATGATGAAAGAAATAATAGTGCAATGAATGATCGGTAAAATGTGTGAGTGAATGAGTGGTGTAAGACAACAGAGCATATCACACTGGTTGCAATTGAAGTAATAGAAAATAAAAGTGTGAGTGGAAAGGTAGAAAAGCACAGTTTTAGGCCAAGTTTTTTTCTGAAAGCAAAAAAGTAGAGATTAGACATTTGAAAGCTTAGACCTATAGAATAGTGTGTGACTTCCTTACCGCTTTGTGAACTGATTTGACGAGTATTTTCAGTTAGTGAGTGAATAGGATTTTTTTTCGGGTACGCAACGCTGCGGAGACGCCGTTGCCACCTGGTGTTTGGAATATGTTCTTATAGAGTATATAGAATCAGAATAGAATAGAACATTTGAAAGTAGTAGTAGTAAAGTCAGGACAGGAATTTTGGGATGCATTCACCTACACCCACAAAATTGCAGAGAGATTGATGAGCTCGTTTGTTCGTTGGAATGTGTGTGTGTGTGCTTTGATCATACAAAAGAAGGAGAGGAGGAAGGCAAGTTTATCTCGAAAAATTTTGTTTCTTGAATGAGGCTTTTTACTTTGTGATTTAGTCGATCAATCGCCGATCCACTTTAGCTTTGTGTACAAAGCTAAAATGCGGTGACTTTTTTCTTGCTAAAAGTCATCAAAGACGGACGATCTCGCAGAGGATCGGCCCGCTCTGGAATGATTGGAATGCCCACGAGTGCCCACCGAGTAGTCGTGGCCGCCTTGCCGCTGCTGTGATTGCTGCGAAGTCCACCGACGCTATTTTCACCACCACCTCCTGCTCCTCCCGAAGCTGAGGCGGATGAGGCCGTGGAAGGTCGTCCACCACAACCACCTCCACCACCTCCACCTGAGGTGGAGGACTTTTCCGCCGTCAGCTTGGTCCGCTCGGCCTTGGTCGACTCAATTGCCGACGACTTTTTCGTTTCCTTTTTCATTGCCGTCAGTCGGTTTTTGGCGGCATTGTTTTTGTTTCCGAGCTGCTGCTGCTGCTGCTGATCGGTGGCGGCGGCGGCGGCAGCAGTTCGACCGCTGACAAAGTGAAAGTGATTTTTGTAGTGGTGGTGGTGGTTGTGATTATTGTAACCATTGTGATTCTGTTGATAAGTTTGCGGCGTCGGTGGCTGCTGCTGCCCCTGCCCCTGCAGCGTCGACCGCTGCTGTTGCCCGATTCAGACTGCCCGCCGACTTGGGACTGACCTGCAGTTTGGTGCAGATGCAGACGAAGAGGTCGAGGAGGTCCGCCTTAAATAGAGGAAAAAATATTTTAATTTTTTGAAAGATGACCTTGACACTGAAACCGTACCCGAAAGCTGAGCGACATGAAGGAGTAGAGGATGGGATTGGCAAAGGAGTTGGCCATCGCCAGCAGGTGACAGGTGAAGTAGGTGATGTAGTAGGCGTAGAACTGAACTCCGTCGTCGTCTCGACGATCTGCGGGTTGTAGGCGATGACGATGATGAAGATCTTCATCGGCAGCCAGCAGACGAGGAAGACCACCAGGACGGCCACCAGCAGGCGGAATACCTAGGAAAGTAAGAAAAGAAGTAGAATCGTTTAGAATTGTTTAGCTCCGAAGATATCGCTGCAATGACAGCTCTCCAGTGCTCTCTCTCTCTCTCTCTCTCATTCTCTCTCCCCTTTTCTCATGTTGACCGAGTTTTCCTCGATTCGAAGAATTTGATTTGGGAATCAAGTTCCCTCCCCTTTTAAATGGTAAATAGAGGATGGGGTAATAAATCACGGTTGGACAGTTTGAAGAATGGGGGGGGGGAATGTCACTGTTGATTATTCCTATTTATATGAGCTAAACGAAGAGTCACTGATTCGGTGATTTTTCTTTTATTTAGAATTTCCAATTTCTTCTTATTTTTTCTCTCTCAGAGGCTTCGCTGATTGAGTAGTGTGCTGGTGTGTCCCCTTCCTTCCTCCCTTCCCTCTTTCAGTCAGTCTGTCTATTGATCGACTACTTTCCCCCTCAAATAGAGCTTTCCCTCTTTTCTTTTTCTTTTCTCGAGAAAAGATCGGCAAATTATCCTAATGAGTGTTTGTGCCTGAATCTAAGTGAACACACAGTCCAGTCAGTCAGTCACAAGTTGGAAAGTGAAACTTTGGGTCGTTCTGTCTGGAAGATGTCTGTCCTTTTTGGCCTGTGTGCGTAAAGTGCTTTCGATTCTGTTGAATTCGTGAAATGTTTTGTCTGAAGAGAAAGAGAAAGAAGAGAAGAGAGAGAGAGAGGAATTTATTCTGTTTCCCCCTCACTCTTTCTCTAACTGTAAAGTTATAGAGAAGTGATTATTAAATTAAAAGAGTGAATTCTAGATTTGTTTCTCTAGCTTGTTTGAGCTTTGCAAAGTCAAACCAGAAAGATCTTTTTTGCTTCTTTTCAAACCAAACCAAGCCAAGCGTAGCCTAGTGGTTCAATATTTGCACAAGATGAGAGGGAACAAAATTGGTGACAGAGATGCTGGTGAGCCCAGCAACAAAGGAAAGCTCGATGAAAAGCTTTATCTTTTTTTCTCTGAAACTGCCCACGGTAACTAGGATGTGTTTGTCAATCACTAGCGAGTTAGGTCTATTTTAGGAGCCTGTGTCCGAGCGATTGACTTTGAGTTTGAAAGTTTAGGAGAACAGAAAAAAACAAAGCAAAGCAGAGCAAAAGAATTTGTTGCGCGTGGTTTAGTTTTTTTTTTGTAAAGCGCTGATGTTTGCTGTTGCTGTGTCAAAACTGTGGCTGTTCTCTCTCTTTCTGAAATTCGATAGGTTAAAAGTACTAAGGTTTGCCCTGCTCGATTCGAAGAAGAAAGGGAAAAGAGTAATTCTCCTCTTTGCTCATTCCATTGTCATCTTTTTAATTGGAAGTGCAGTGGGGGGTAATTGGATACCCTTTTCCATTTCTGTTTGTGTTCTTTTTGCTGTTTCCCTGTTTCTTAGCTGTCCACCGTTGTTGCCAGCTTCATTTCTTTCCCCCGTAAGCGCTTTCTTTTAAATTAAAAGTTAAGGTTCAGCAGTGAAGCGCTTTCTCCGAAGTTAATCTATCTAGCTAGCCTCGTTTGCTGGCTACAGTTACTCCGACTCTCCTGCGCTTAATTAAATTAGCATCAAAGTAGCAGCAACAACATTGCTATTGTTTTTGTTCTTCTTCCCTTTGTTGCCTCTGCTGCTTTTTCCTATTGTTATTTATTGTGTACTTTTGTTTTTTTATTTTTGAGCTTTCCTTTTGACTGGCTGGCTGGCTGGCTCACTGACTGACTTGTTGTGATCGGAATCTGGTTTATTCTTTTTTTGCTTTTGGTCTACTGAATCCACTGAACCGTCGGTGCTAAACAACCAGCTGCTGTAGCTGTTGCTCTACTTTTTGTTTTACTTTTTTTCCTGAGAAGTCACAAGGTTACTGACTGACAATAACTGGGTTTGCACTTGCACTGGCAGAGAGGGAAGGAGAATATTCATTGGAAAAAAATTAGTTTCGGTTCAGAAACGGTGCAAAAAAGTAGCTCTGAAACTATCTGCTGCTTTCATCTTCAGTGGCTAATCTAATCAACTAATAAGGATCATAATATTCGGTCCTTTCATTCTCTTTCGTTGTGAAATTCCTCAGCATTCTCCATCCCCTTCCTTCTCCCCTTACCCTCATCTTGTTGAGGAACTCGGTGTTGCGTCGATCGAAGCAGATGAGCA
Source organism: Tyrophagus putrescentiae (assembly GCA_024499935.1). NCBI lineage: Eukaryota > Metazoa > Arthropoda > Arachnida > Sarcoptiformes > Acaridae > Tyrophagus > Tyrophagus putrescentiae. The sequence goes on from JAMZRA010000004.1 coordinate 684,380, forward strand.
CTTTTCCGTTGTTGCCATTGCCGTTGCCGTTGTTGCCCGTGTTGCTGCCATTGTTGTCCTCAACGTTGGTGTTGGTGCAAGGAGGGGCCGCGGCCACGGCGTGGTTGCTGGCGTCCTGACCGGCGTACAGACGCACCAAACCACCGGCGGACTTGTTTCGATTGTTGGAAGCGGCGGCATTGTTGTTGTTCGGCTGCTGTTGGGTTGCCTGTTTTCCGCCGCCATTGCTGGGATTTTTGTTTGTGGAAGAGGCGGTTGCTGCCAGTGCCAGTGTTCCTGCCACTGCCTCCAGAGTGCTGTTGCTGTTGCTGTTGCCCTGGCTGCTGCTGCAGCTGGCGACGGCGTTTCGGGCGCAGCCGAGGAAGTGGCCGCCCCCTCTTTTGGAGCTCGGCTTGATGCTCTGTCGACTCGGCTTGCTGCGGATGAAGCCATTCTGCTTGATTGCTTGTTTGGCTGCTGCCGCCGTTTTTTTCGATTCGCCTTTGTCGCCGTTGTCTGATTCAGCGGCAGCGGCGACTTTTCCACCACCGCCGCCGCCGCTGTTGCTCGCAGTGCGACTGGCCCCCGCCCCCACCGCCGAGTTGGCGACGCTGTAGGGCGGAACGCCGCTAGCTCCTCCATTTCCGCCTGCACTTCCGGTTTTATTTCCGTTTCCTCTCCACCACCACCACCTCCCCCTCCCGTATGCTTAAAGCGGCACCAGTGTCGCTGGGCTGTCAGCAGCCGCCGTCCCGATGGCCCCGTAGGAGACGGTGAGAAAGGCCATCGGCAGGACGAAGGTGAGGACGAAGAGGCTGGTGACGTAGAGCTGATTCTCCCAGACCTCCCGCGTCTCCCAGTGCATGCACTCGAGGTAGGTGAAGGTCGCCCCGGTGGCGGGGTCGATGTGCACCTTCTCGCCCCACCACGACGTCCATGGAGTAGAAGGTGGCGATGAGGGCGCCGAAGAGCCAGCCGAGCAGCAGGACGACGTTGTAGTTGGAGCGGATCCAGATGTTGGCGCTGGAGAGCGGGTGCAGCGTGGCGAAGTATCTGTGAGGAGAGGGGAAAATGGGAAAAGAAGAAGAGGTCAGTTGAAGTTTTCAGTCTCTAGGTTTGGTGCGATTGGGGGAGGGCAGATGATGTACATCCTTGCTCCTGGAACTAAAGCTGTCATCGCCAGCAACGGCAACAACGGCAAACTTTGCCATCCTCGTTGTTATTGTGATTGTGATGCTAATTCCCCTCCATCTCCCTCCATCTCAGTTCAATGTACGGTGCCACTCACACAAATCATTATCGCCAGCAGCAGCAGTCGTTTTCTCATCTTTCTTTTCTCTCTCTCCCTTTCTCTTACATGACAATATGTTGTCCACATGGACCACATGACTGTAAAAGTGTGTTTTTCACCACCACCACCACCACCACCACCACCACCACCCCACCACCACTACTGCTAATCGCCTTATGCAACCGTCGGTGATGCAGTGTATTCGTATTTGTTCCCCATCTTTTTTTCTCGACAGCAGTTGTCAACATCGGTTTTGGAGTCATTCATTGGTGGTGTGTGGTGGTGCGTCAGTGCAAAGCTGGGATCGAATTTCTGCTGATGCTGTACAGTTTTTTCAATTGAGTCTTTCCCCTCTCCTTCAGCCTCTTCTCAATTCGGTGCGTCATTTGTTAGTGGTTGTGCTGCTGCTGCTGCTGCTGGTTGTTGACACCAAAAATGGTGTACTCAAATTTGGGGCAAGCAGCAGCCGAGGAAAGAGCAGGGGAAAGTTCAGAGTTGTTTTCTGGCTCTGCTTTTTGTGCTAATTTTCCTTTTCCGGTGGCCATTACCGTTTGCCATCGCCATCGTCATCATCATCAGTTTCCGCTCTAATTTGGCTAATTATTGTACGAGTTTTAAACTATCGCAAGAATTGCAATGTGAGCGAATCGATCAAAAAGTAAAAAGTACAAACTGCTTTGTACCCGTGTTTGTCACCACCATCTGATCTTCTGATCTTCTTCTCCTCTTTTTCCTGGAAAGTCTATCTAAAAATACCTAAACGTTCTTTTAGAGAAATCTTTTTGGTCAAATCGATTTTTCACTTCATGCGCACTGGCATTGGAAATTCATCACCGCTTGCCGTGGTGCATCTAAGCAAAGAAGAAGAAGAAGAAGAAAAGTACGTTTTGAAGAGTTCTTCTCTTTAGTCTTGCTCGTCTTTCTTGGTCGTCTTCGATCACCTTGGTCTACCTGCTCTTCGTAGCGCAGTAATGCACATTTGCTGTCGTCAAACGGGAAAAAAAGTTGAGCCCGGTGTGTTCGATTTGGCTGGCGGTTTTGTGTTGTACTGCTGTTATGTTATGTATGTTTCTCTCTCTCAATGCAATGCACTAATTGTTTTCTTGCCTGTGCAGGTTTCCCTGCTCTCATTCTCGTGATCACCACCACCACCACCACTACTCCTACTCCTACTTGATCAATTACCCACTTTGCCAGTCACAATCTTTGTTCCTGGATTCGCTTTTTCCCCACTCTGGTGGTTTGACGCCGGTACATATTGGTCTGTCCTTTTCTGTCGACTGTTTCTAAAATCGAATTCCAGCGAAAAGCGAGAAAGGTTTTTCGGCTCTGTCTAGTCTGGTTTAGTCTGGTCACCAGAGAAGAAGAAGAAGAAGAAGGAATCAGCCGAGCTTCTTTTCTGGTCATGCACGAGAGCCAGCAGCAGCAGGCAAGATTGATTTGGAGACAATTTGCTGGTGGTGGTGGTGGTGGTGGTGTGCGTGCACCAGATTTTGATTGTCGTTTTAGGAATCTTGTGCTGCTGCTGACTTTGTTCTTGTGATAAGCGCTCAGGCTTTTCTTTGTTTCCCTTTTCTTTTGTATTCTCTCTTTTCTTGTTTCAGTGCTCTTTTTTTTGAAAAGAGAAGAAGACACTGCAAATGCTTGCGTGAGTTTATAAGGGTGACAGACAATGTGTGTGTGTGTGTATGAATTTTGGTCTACTAGGTGAGCAGAAATTAATTTAAAAACGAAATTTTGGCTGTTCTTAACTGATGTGTTGGAATTAAAAATCACTTTTGAGTCTCTTTTAAAAAAGAGAAAAGAAAGAAAAAACTCGTCACACTGTTTTGACAGTCTCCAGTGTTTTTCTTCCCGGAGTTTTTTTCGTTGTTGAAGTGTTCGGACCGAGTAAAGTGGGGAGAAATGATAATTGATCCTACTCGTTTTCTTTCTCAGCAGTTTTCACTAATTATGATCGATAACCACTGCCTCTGCTGCTGCTGGTCAGATGATGCAGCGTAGTTGTTGATGGTGGTGAAATGGTGGTGAAATGGTGGCTAAATGGTGGCTCCCTGTTGATGATGGTAATGATGGCGATGATTTTCAACTACTGGCGGCAGGCTACTTCACTGCAAGCATTTTCCCGCTGTTTTTGTGTGTGTGATGTGAAAGTTTACTCGCCCCAGCTGATGTTCATTAGATTTGAGGCCTTCTCCTTCCTTCTGCTTCGGCTTTTGTTTCCCTCCTACATTCTCTTGAAGCCGGCGAGGAAGCGATTTCGCCTACGCTCTTTCTTTCCCTTTTTCTTGGCGGACAATCTTTGCACCCCATCGCACACACTAATCTCAGCGTGTCAGGGGGCTTAAGCTGCTGCTGCTGCTTGCTGCTGCTGTTAGATTGGCAATCTATTAGCAAGCAAGGCCACGGCAGCAGGGGCTGTGTTGCCGCTGTTAAAGAGCAACAAAAGAAGCTGCTCCTTTAGCTGGACTTCGTCTCTTGGCATTTTTGGCAGTTCGAGTTTTGCCGATTCGCCGATCACATTACCAAGTGCTGCTGCTGCTGTTGTTTACAATTTTGAATCAAAATGTGTGAGTGTGTGTGTATCTTCTGATGCTCATTAATAACGGACAAATGGGCAGGCACACTGCTTTCTCTCTGACCATTTTTTTCCTTTCGCTTTTGCCACCGTTCAGAGAGCCGTGCCTGTTTTTGTTCCTGTTGTTCTGATTTTTAAGGGTGATGCTTCTTAGGCTTTCCCACTTCTCCCGTTTCAATTAGTTGCTGGATCGCTATTGACAAGGTCGCTGGCCAGTGATGCTGCTGCTGTTGTTGTTGTTGTTTTTGTTCCAAAATGGTTTCAGTATTGGCCTTTCAGTAGTGGAGCAGGAGGAGGAGGTGTCATGTGATCGGAGAAGTGAAGTGAGGTGAATGAAGAGAGTGTAGAGTGAGGGTTTTGTTGTTGTTCTATTTACTGCTGAGAGTTAGTTAGTGTCCCACTAGTTTCTAATTTTCTTATTTTCTTTTTTTTTAGAATTACCACTACTACTGCTACTGAAACAACAGTGTCCAACAAGAGTTATTCAACCGAGAATTTGCTTTCCCTTCTCTTTCTGTGCTGGCCTCTCAAAATCTCTCCAAATTTTGCCTTTGGTTTTTTGCCACACTTTTTAACAGTCCACGGTTATTTTGGCAGCCCCTGGAAAAACTGCTGCTGCTGTTGTTGTTGTTGTTGATGGCCTTCCCTTCTCTTCTGGTCTTCAGCGTTTTGATTTGGGTAAGTGCAACTGTCACTGTTCAGTTTTCTTCCCCTTCTTGTACTTTTGGTTGGTTCTGGGCAACGTTTTCTCTGTTTTGCATTCTCATTGTTAGTGTTGAAATCACACACACACACACACACACACAACAAGCACACATGATGGTGATGATGATGAAACCTTTCCAGTGCAACACACACATTGCCCCACTTTAGCCTCTTGTACATTTTGAGCGCCTAGTGCGAAAGCTTGGCCAACGTTCGTACTTGAAAGCGCCCACTTGGGAGTCTTGTCAGTCAGTCTGCCACTGTCTGCCTATCACCCAAAGTGTGTTCGGTCAGAAAGTGTGTTTGTCTGTGTTTTGGTTTGCTTGTTTGGTCGGTGAAGAAGTTGTGTTGTTTTTACTTTCTGTGAGAAAGTAGTCAAAATACATTTCAGCTTTGCAGATTGATGTGTGTGTGTTTGTGGAAAGAAACCAGAAGGTCCAGCACTCAGCAGTGGGGCCATTCATTCCGAGAACCGTTGGATTTGCCTTCCCACACTCTCTTTTTTCTTTTTTTCGTTTTAAATGTCTTGCTGTTCCCTCTTTTTCTTTTTACTGCTCACTTTGTTGCCGTCTGTCTGTCTGCTTTAATTAAATTGTCACCAGGCTGCGGCCTTCAAATTGCCGTCCTCAGCCTGGTTCAGAAAGGATTTAACTAGGCTAATTGAATTGAATGAATGCATGTGCGCGCGCTAATTAATTTAGAGCAAAAAGAGCACATAGAGAGATCTGGCGATCTAGGACCGCGCTGACTTTTTCCTCATTCTTTCGTTCATTTGTTCGTTCGTTTTACATTCACTGTGCGAGGCTTTGTTTTGATTGCTGTTGTTTTCCCTACAGCAACACTAGACCAATTTGATCGCATTAGGTTTCACCGCCGCCGCCGCCGTTTTCACTGTCACTGCCTAGCTCTGCCTTTGCTCTTGCCTGTGCTTATAATTGTGATAATTGCTCTAGCTGCCACCGCTTTTAAATGAAAATAAATGACTGTTTGTTTGCGGTTGCTGCTGAATTTCTAGACAGGGAAAATTCTTGAATGCGTTTGTTGTTGTTTCTGCTGCTGTTTATCGATTCAGTTTTCAATTTTTGTTGCTCAAAAGTGTGTGTTTGTCTTTGGTAATTACCTTTCCAGGCCGATGAAGGACAGCGTGAAGGTGTTGACTGACTGCGACATGACGCTGACCCACTGCAAAGAGGCAAAAAGTGTGCCAAAACGGTTAGGATTTAACTTGAAGAAAAACATTTTAACAGTACTTACTTGAGCTGTCGGGCACATGATTGGCGAAAAAATCCACTGACCCTGGAAAGGTGGAAAGATAGTCATCTAAAGTTCTTTTTAGTCATCTAAAAAACTAATTTTACCAGAAGCATGTGAGTGTAGGCAAAGGGAACGGCGAGGACGCCGAGCAGCAGGTCGGAGATGGCGAGGTTGATGAGGAACTTCTTCAGGTTCGGAGCCGACCGCTTTCCGTACAGCTCCACCAGAATGACCAGCGAGTTGGCGGTGAAGGCGAGGAAGGAGACCAGGGAGTAGAGGACGATGACCGTCGCCTGACCACTGGGGCCAAAAACTTCCAATCGACGGTGCTGCTGCTGCTGCTGCTGCTGCTCGAAGAGCACCAGCGGAGCGCTGCTGCTTCCGTTCAGACTACTTCCTTGAAGCAGCTCCTGAGCGGAAGTCCACACGGATGCCACCGTGGAGGTGATGTTGGTAGAGTTTACTCCCAGCATTGATAAGGCACTCTCGGAGCTGCTGCTGCTGCTGCTGCTGCTCTGGAGTTGTCTGCGTTTGCTGAAGTGCTCCACATGATGCCGCTGCTGATGCTGCTGCTAGTGTTCATGGTGGAATATTCTGAAGAATTTAAAGAGGAAGTAGAGAGAGAATTCGGTTCGGGTTGTTTGAATTGGGTTCGTTCGTTGGTGATTGGAGCACTCGAGAGATGTGTCAGTGTGACTTTTTTTCTGTGTGTACTAAAAGGGGAAAGAGAAGAAAAAGTAATTGAGAATAAATTAAAAACTTGATGTGGCAGGAAGGAGGAGAGTTAGAGAAGGGGAGAGGTAGTTTAAATAAGAGAGCCGTCATTTGGCTTCTTTTTGGTGCTAACAGCAGTTCTGCCTGGTTTCTCCTATTGCGCCATTGATTTCCAGCTAAGCTCTGATTTCACAGTTGTCACTGATGCTTGGGCTCTGTTTCTGCTTTCCCCTGTATTTGTTTAGTCCGATTTAGTTGAAATGGCTGAAAAAGGAAAGTCTTACGGCTAGTAGTGCTCACTCACTTCAAAGTAAACTCTGTCTGCTAAAAAGCTTTCGTTTTACTTCTACTTTCCTTTCTAGGTCAGACAGCTCTGTCTGACTGCCGTCTGTCTAACTGTCTGCGCTGACCGGTTCATTCTGGTGCAGCAGTCGTCACCAGAGGATTTTTCATTTGTTTGTTTGTTGTTGTCTTTTCTCCAGAATTTTTTTTTGTTTTTGCAAGATATTTTCTTTTGGTTTCTAATGCTGCTGCTGCTGCTCTACCTGTCTGCTCTCCCACTTTTCCCAGCTGGAATTGGGCGCCTAACCAGAAAATCACCTTCTCCAAAGTGTGAAGCTGATTTTGTGCCCCCTTTTGCACTTGACTTCCCTCACTCACTAGACTGATGAACAGAGAGAACTGGGGAAAGGAAAGAAGAAAGGCGAAGATGTAAATTATCTTCGCTGACTGAACACTGTAGAACACTGTAACACGGTGTTAAAGGTTTCCAGTGAAAAATGAGATAGTGTTGAGAACCGTTTTGAAGTTTTAGTTGCAGTGTTTTACACTTGTGCACTGCTAAACTGCCATTTTGTTGCAGGTGTTTTGTGCAATTATCTCTTTTTGCTGCTTCCTTCTTTCCTGCTCTAAATGTGTGAGTTTTAAAGTCAGGGTAAATGGCGGAACCTTTTTCTCTCTTAGTCGTCTGGTTGAACCTTTAACGGACCTTTCCATCCAGCACCTCACAGTTTTCACACAAACTGTACTCTTTTTGTACCGTTTTGTGATGTGTTTTTGCATCGCTAAGTATTTGTGCTAGTTTTTCCCCAATTTCCTGGTAAATTCTCTCATTTTAACGTATTCTAGCTTTTATTCCATTAAAAATTTTTTATGGCGGTGGTGAGAGAGAAAGAGAGAGAGCACGTGAAAATATAACATAAGAGGCCACTTGTGCACCTTGTTCACCCGCTTACGCTTCTGCAGTGGCTACAGAATATTCGCTTCCCTCTGTTATGGTCACCGAGGAATGGCCTGTCTGTTTTTGTGTGTGAGCGAGAGAATGTGTGTGTGTGTGTGTGTGTTTGCTTTCACCGCAAACTTAACCAGAATTTCTGTTTACCAGAAATACTACTCTATACTAGCTATGTAGCTCGTTTTCCGGTGCTCTTCTTCTGCTCTTCTTTGCTTTCTACTGCTGCTGCTCCCGTTTACTCGCTTCCAACTTCATCATCATCATCTCGCTAATTTTTTCTGCTTACACCGGCAACATTTTTCTTTCTTTGCTGTGTTTCTTGCTGTTACATTATTTTTCTTGACACTTAAAAGAGAGAAAAATAAGGCGAAAACACGTGCGTCACTTCACCTTTTCAACACTCATTTTTTCTCTCTCAATCTTTTTTTTTCTGTGCTTGCGTTTCTTGGTTTTGGCCAGATTCATTAATTGTAGAGTGAGTTACAATGTGTGTGTGTGTTGCAGTGCCTAGACTGACAATTGTGAGTGTGTGTGATTCTTTTTTGCGACAATTTTTTCCATATTAATCGAACATTTCCACTTTTGAAAATGAGGATGAAATGAAGGCTGAAAGAAAATTGCGACAGGAGAATGCTGCTGGTATTTATCACTGTCCTTGACTGGTGGTTCACTGGGTCACTGACAAATCATTCAGTTTTTCACTTTTTTTTCAGCTCAGCTGTAAAAGTAACAACAACCCTTATTCTGTATCAAAAAGTTAGCTCTCTTTTCCCACCACAAACTAACTACTCAATCGCTCGACTGAACTTTGACTCGAGTTAGACTCTTTTTTCCCATCGTGCTCTGCTGAACCACTGTGCACGGTAACAAAAAAGTTTGTTGTTGACGATGTTGATGATGTTGTTACTGTTGATGCTGTCGTTGCTGTTGTTGTTGTTTGGGCGATTAACAGCAGCAGCAGCAGCAGCAGCAGCACCGTACAACAAGACGACACAACAACAGCAGCAGTAACTTTCGACATCGGCAGTGTATTTTCAGCCTGTTTATTCAGTCTGTTTTTAGCAAAGTGCACTAGTGGCAGCAGCAGCAGATGGTCGAAAAGTAGGCCCCCTCTCCTCATTACCGTACAGAAGCAGGATTCTTTTATCTGTCTTTCTTCTTGTAGTCATTTTCCTTTTAGCTTTTTTCCTTTCCTGCCTACCTTTAAAGAGGATTAATGGCCATTTACTGGGATCTCCTGCCCCCAGTTGCCGCAGACCACTTTACGCCCCCTCTTTCTCTTTCTCTCTCTCAATCTCAACAACTTTTTGCTTTTTGGCCACCATTTTCTGGGAGTTCTCTCACTTTTTCTCCGTAAATAGCATCAGCACCGCCATTTATAATGTGTGTGTGTGCTTCTATATTGGCACGATTTGCGAGATTCGATTCGATTTGATTCAATTCAATGATTAGGGCAACTCGAATCGGTTTGGAATGTAGCATAGGAATGGAAGCAGAGCAGAGCTAGAGAAAAGTGCCTTCTTTTTCTTTGTCTGCAGTCAATTGCCTGCTTCCAGGAAACGCTAATTCTCTCTTGATTATTTAGTCGGTAAAAGTTGTGTGTGTGTCTACTGTTTACTGTTTACTGTTTACTCTCTCGCTGTTCAAGAAGGGAAGTAATGTGCGCCACTGTGTATGTGAGGCCACAGATGATTTGCAGTGTGTTCAGCACACACTTGCAAACACTGGCAAACACTGCCAACTTTGAGGATGCTAGTTCTTTCTAATTATCACCCCCTTCCCTTCTTGGGATCTTTCTCTTTTGAGCGGTAGTGCAGCAGCAGCATCGGCGGTAGTTTGGGGAAATTCCCATCATTATTATTAGCACCACCGATTAATAAAATGTGAAAAATGGGCCGTATTTTTGGACTTTCTCCCGTTTTGCTTCTTGGAACGCGTACTGCTGTTTGTTAGAAACCGAATTTTGAGTACATTTCTTCTTTTTTCTGTTTTCATTCTCTTGAGAATTCATTCTCTCTTCTTTAAAACTATGCTAAATATGAAAACATGCGTGGTACTTTTTATGAGCATTATTATTTTGCTCTACTTAGTTTCATACTGTTTTGCCGTACTCTGTTTTTGCAGTATTTTTTTAAATGTGAGTGTACGGTTAATTTTAGAATCCTCTTTTCATGAGTGGGCAGATGAATGAACTGAGCTGAGAAGGATGCGGTTACGAGCACACATTATTCCGCACACTTATTCAGTTTGTGTGGTCGAGTGAAAAAAAAGTGTGTTCGGTACTGGTACTCCAACCGATCACCACCACACACACTGTTTGTGGTTTGAACATCCGCTTTGCTGATGCTGTAGTGATTAGGTTGTCAACAACATTGAGGTAATGTACAATACTTGTTCATTACCCCTCTTTCTCGCTTTTTCTTTCTTTTCATCTTTGCCGCCCATCTTTGGTGAATTAAATTAAATCGCTGATTCTCCTTCTCCTTTCTTTTCCTTCCACTTCCTCTTTTCCTCCTCTCTCTTTCCTCTTCTCATCCTTTCAATCATCAGTTGCTGGGCGCGATAATTAAATATTTACATTAAAACACTTTGCTGCTACATTCTTCAGCAAACTGTTTGATTTGTGCATCTCGGCGTTGATTGCCTGCCTGCCCGCCTGCTTGCTAACTAGCGCTTTCACTAGCACTCAGCCCACTCAGTTTGTCACTGAGGTGGTGATATACACTTAATGTGTGTCAGTTTTTTTTATCGTTGCTCTGTCCTTGGTACAACCAGAACCAGGTACATGCCAAGGGCTCACAAAAAATAAGGGAGAGAAAATGGATGGGGGGAACAAGGCAGGAAAGGGGAAGGATCATTAGCAGTCAGAGCACGGCGATCAAACGGGAGAGAAAGTAAGGTAAAGTAAGGTAGTTAGCAGTGGTAGCAAGTGGATCGTTTGCCAATTGAGAGGTGATTTTGTGTACAATGCTGTCGTACAACAGCAGCAGCAGCTGACAGATGGCTACAATTAAGTGTACCTCTCAATTTGTAACTTGCAGGCATCATCATCACCATTATTTGCCATTTGGTAACTACGTCCGCCGCCGCACCCGGACCGAGTGTTAGATAAATGTCGAAGATAGAGCTTGTACTCAGCTTGTACTCAGAAGCTTGTGCGGGAGGGGTGGGAAAGGTGTCTAGAATTGAGTAGTTTTCCTGAAACTGTGTCTTGGTTTTTGTATTACAATCGTTTGTATTCTCTTTTTCTTCTTTTCCCTGCAGCTTTGTAACTGAGTAATCGATCACCACCGCTGACTACTACGTCTCTGACATCGTCGCTGGCTGGTCCTGTTCTGTTTGGTTCTGGTTCTGGAACTGTGTGTCTGAGCAATTCAATCGATAGCTCCTGCGCTCAGCAGTTGCACCACATACAGGGAATTGAGAAAAGAAGAGATCAGGCCTTTTTGTGATCAGGACTACAATAGTGTTCGACTGCTGGCAAACCTGGCCAGCATCGGTTTTTCCTTGCTTCGATCACACACAAGGGCACATGATGCTAATAAGTGATGCTAATGCCACTGCAAAAGTGTTCCTTATTTTTGCCACTCTTTGTGGATTCTCCATTATCATTTTCTTTTGTGGAGAGGAAAAGATCAAGGCAACTTCATCAGTAGCAGCAGCAGCAGCAGCCGGCGATGATCCTCACTTTGTGCAATGCGCTGCATAATTGCCCTGTTTGCACTTTCAGTTTCAGTTTCAGCCTTGTTCAGTTTACATCTGTGCCCCCAGTGTTTGCTTTGAGTGAAAGAAAGAGGAGGAGAAGGGAATACAATTGAAGAAGGAAAAGAACACTGTTTGTTTCGGCCATTTGATATACGGTAATAGGCAATGGAGACTCTCAATTGATACATGCTCAAGTTTTTGGGGAAAGTCTGATGACGTGCGCTTCTGATCCTTTTCTTGCATATTTAAATTGAAAGCAGAGGATTCAGGGCTCTCTCACTCTCCTTGATATTACTTGATATTACTTAAAAGTGTAGCCCCTTTATTGTTGTTTTTGTTGCCTCGCTGTCGTTATCTTTGATGTACTTTTGCAGTCCCTGGAGGGGCTATTCTCACTTTCTTTCCAAGTTTGCCTAGCATAGTTTCTCTTGGTGGTGGCGAAAGATGTGTCTTTCAATATTCGGTTTGCGTGTGTGTGTGTGTGTGTGCCCTGTTCAATCAGTGAGGTATTAGTTTAACAAGATGAGCTGCTGCTGCATCAGCTGAAACAGTGCACTTCTTGGCCGCCCACAGTTTGGCTAACTTTTTTTTGTCTCTGTTCTCCTTTGTCTTGTTTTTCTCTATTTAGCTGTATGCCTTTCATTATTATTATTGTTATTCTGGCGCCATTCTGAAACCCTCCTCCTCTTTGTCGTCGTTTGTTGTTGCTATTTCTGCCTCATCGGCCGACGACACTGGCAGTGAGATTAATCGATTAATTATAGCTATATAAAGTTGTCCTCTTCTCTTTCCCTCTCTTCCCTGTTCACTCAGAATAATTGGTAATAGTAGAAAGGGAGAAAAGCATATAAAATAGCAGAGCAGTGCTTGTGTGGGATTTGAGATTTGAGATCTCGGCATCAACTGAGAGGCGCAATAAAACGGCAAAGTTTTGGGCTGATTTGACGTCCTCCGCCGCCGCCGGAAGATTGGCAAAAAAGCAAAAAGAAAAAGGGGGCATTGAAGCGATGTTGTCTGCGGTTTTTCTCACACTTCTCTTTCCCTTTTCCTTTCTTTTCCCCATCCCGATCACCTTAGTCAGGCACAGTGTGGTCTTGTGAGCTCAACTGGATGCTAATCACTTATTAATGAATGCCAATGCGTATCTCATGATCATCACTTCCTACAGTGTGTAATGATACCCATAAAACTGAATGGTATGGTGCTGCCGAGTGCTGCTGCACCGTACACTGAATAGATGGGGGGTGCCTGCCTATCATTCTCACCATCACCGCCGTCATCGGCACTGTTGTCCTCACTTAATTGGCAATTTAAAAGCTACTTTTGTATCTACTTTGGGCACCAGTGTGTGTGTGCTATTGAACTCACTTGAGGGGATTGTCGGAAAAGAAGTGTCGAAGTTGAAGTTGAAGTTCTGCTGCTGATGTTTTTTGTTCGTTTGAGTAACCAGAGATGTTGCCTGCTCGTTTGTTCCTTTTTTTTGCCTGATTTCTTTCCCCTCTCTAATTGGCCTTGTTGTTGATGCTCACGGGACCGTTGCTGCTTCTTCTGCTGCTGCTGTTTTGTTTGCTGTTTACTGCTATTTTTTCCCCGCTAACTTTTGCTGATTAATTTGAAGCCGTCAGAGACGGTGGTGATGACACTTTTGAGGCTATGCAAAATTGTTTGTGCTGTTGTTGATGCTGTGGTTAAGCCCATTATGCACACACTGACTGTGATTGCGAGTTGAGTGGCTGCTGCAGTTGAGAGGAGGACTCTCTCTCTTTCTCTTGACAGGCAATTTGGCCACTTTTGCATCTGCGACTAATTAGCAGCGTTCAGCGAGTTGACGAGTAGAGTGAAATGAATAGCGAGAGAGATAGAAGATTCACTTTCACCGGCACTTGAAGGCCACTCAAAGGGTGCGCGCGTGCATTTCTTTCGAAGGCTACTTCACAGAGAGGAGTTCGGAGTATTGATGCTGCGAGCTCATTCATTCAAATGAGTGCGCACACAAAGTTGGCAGCAACAAAGTGCTCAAGATGAGGAGGATGAGGAGGACGATCGGGAAAGAAAACACCACCACCACCACCACCCAAAGCTGAACACACTGAAATTGAACTTTGATGGTGGGGCAGTCAAGTCGAGTCGAGTCAAGTCTGCTGGTGGCGTTGACCGAGAGAGAGTGAAAGAAGTGGAAGAGATGTGAGAACAATGTGAACAGGGAGCTGAGGATGAGGGCCGAGAGAGAATACTTTGTGTGCTGATTGGCCTTGCTGGCAGGGCAGGCAGTCAGGCAGGCGCTGTCATTGACGCTCACTTTGAAGGCTATTGCTTTTTTCCCCGTAACAGTAGATGCTCTTCTCTTCCTGGGAGGGTGATTTAATTAAAGTTTCTCTTGCTTTTTCTCTGTTTTGTTTCAGTGTTTGTTAAAAACCTCTCGGTCAGTCGAGCTGTGTGGCAAGTCACGCGGAGTCATTTCTGTTGTCTGTCTGTTTCCAGTGAACTTGTTTGAGTAGTGGTGATTCGGTGATGATTGGTATTGGCAAAATGGAATTGAAGAAAGTGTGAAGTTTTTTTCTTGCACAAAGTGTTACTTTGTTTCTGTCGTCGATGACAGGTTTGCAGAGAAAAAGAGAAAAAAGCGTCTGGGCTGATTTTGTTTTGGTGAGGGAAAGAGAGATCAGATCAGATCAGCCCAGATCAATTGCCCCTGACGTCAGAGTTCAGGCGACAGATTTTTAATCTTTTGTTTTGATATGAATGCTGAAGATATGATTAGCCTGGGGAGCAGCTGAGGTTTTTGCTCTGTGCTCTGGTCACATGCTGCCTCTGCCGACTCAAAGTTGTTTTCACTGCCTGTATTTATTTTTATTTGCCGTCTGCACTGGCAATTTATTTAGGCTGCTGCTGCTGTTGCTTCACTTTTTCTATTGCCCATTAATTAGAGAGGACAGTGTTAGGACACTAGTAGTAGTAGTTGCTGGTCATCAAGTTGTTGTTGTTGTTGTTGATCAGTACGCGGCGGCGGCCGCTTATGTATGATTTATTGCTGCTATATTGGGCTGCACTCTTTAGCAGCAGTAGTGGAAACTGATGAAGAAATTGAAAGATAATGAGGCACTCTTTTCTCTTTTTTTTTTGCTTAAGTATTTTTATCATGCATCTAACAGTGAAGCTCGCTTTATTTATCGTTGGTGTTATTTTTCTGTTATTGTTATAGAGGGGAAAATGTCGAAATTTTGAAGAAGGAGTTAAAGATTATTAATCTTTGCTGAATATTGGCGATTTTGGCTGTTGTCGTGTCGGTGAGGACACCATGTGTTGCCTGTCATGTTGTTGCTTGTCACTGTTGCAAATCACATTCAAAAGAAGACACTTCTGTGTTTTTTGTTGTAGTAACTTTTCATAATTTGATTAGAGAAAGTAGAAATGTGCCTGTGATTGACAGAAGACAGAAATGCTCGAAGAAAGCTGTTGAGAGCTGTTGAAGTGTTGTTTTGGCCTTTCACAGACCTTTCTTTCTTCTGTTTTGCTGCTGCTGCTGTTTCTGTCAGTCAAAGTTAGGCAGAATAAGAAAAGAAGAAGAAGAAGCACGTCTGTCTGTCGGCTGACTGACTAACTGAATAAATGGTGGTGCAACTGGCTGCTGCTGCAGTTGAAGCTGCCGGTCTCATTTGTGAGAGTTTCTGCTGCCGCTGCTCCTCAAAGTTTCTAGTCTCTAGTGTACTCTTTTTGCCTATGTCGAGCTTTTATATCACCCGCTGCTGCCTGGGGTCCTGCTCTCTTTTTCCTATCAGTCTTTTTCGTTTTCTCTTTTTTCCTGTACAAAGCCCACGAGTGAAAGCTGTTTTCTGCGGTGAGAGAAGCTCTCTGTATGTTTTTCTCTCCTCAGTCTCGCCTGAACGGCAGAATTTCTCTACTCTGCTCTCGCTCTCTCATTCAGTGACTCGAGCTCTTTGGGAGAGAGCAGTGGCAGATGCTACTGCCTCTGCAGTGAATGCGAATCAGAATGGCCAAGCAAAATGCCACTGGCCTGTCTGTTCTGTTTGTTTCTGTCTCTTTTTCGCTTCTTTTCGCTCTCGCTGCATGTGATTGATTCGCCCAAATGTGTGCGACTGAGAATTAGCGATAGAATGTGAATATTGGCAGCCTGGTGCTGAGATCAGTGTTCGGTGATGTGTGTCTGTGTGTGTTCTGTACGGCCGTTGTACAATGTACTTTGAGAGCAAGTGTACATTTTGAATGTTCAGTATTCTTTGAATCATGGGCAGTGGTCGGTCGTTGGAGGCGGAGGATTCTCTTGCTCATTTCAGGAATTGTGAATTTGCTTGAGTTCACTGCTGCTGCTGCTGCATTAGTGTGGTAGTTGATGGATGGATTCCAGGGGCTAATTAGTGCATGTGCAAAAAAAGAGGAGACAAGTAAACGGGACAGCCAGCCGCCTCTGCATTTGCTCCAGTGTTTTACTGTTCTTTTCCTTTTCTGTAATGGTCACTGTTTATTTTGCACTCAAATGCTCTTTTGATGGTGCAGTAAACCGAACAGTGGGCAATGAAAGTGTAGCAATTGCTGGCGTGTTTGTCGCCAAAAGAGGATTAGCAATGCAAAGGAGGATCTTTTTTCTTGTTGCAGTTTAAATAATAGTCGTGTCAAAAAGTCAGATGTTTTCAAGCGCTGGATAACCACCACCACCAGCACTGATGGTGTGAGCAGTAGTGTTGCAACTCGACTCTAAAAATATTGCTCAATTTTTTTGCTAATTCAGCCAATCTGCAATTTCTTAGTAACACTAGAATTTTTCTGGTTTCAATTTCCTGGTTTAAGTTTATCAGAATTGGCAGATCGGTGTCGTTTAGCAGCAGCAGCAGCAGCTGACGTCAGGCCAAGCTGTAGTTCTAGAGTGTGTATACTGCTTGTTTATTAGCCGGTTTGTTCGGCTTTTTGTTTTTTTTCACCACTGCTCCAATTACCACTAGCATCGTTTGTCAATTTTTGACCATTTTTGTTAACAAGGTGTATTGTTTCAGTAGTGGTAGGGTAGAGGAAAAATAACAAATAATTTCTGCTTCTGCTTCTGCTTCTTGTTGAATGTTGTTTATTTGTCGGAAGAGGTTTTTCTTTTCTTCTGAATCTCTCCTGGCTCATTAGTGTGAAAAGGAGCAAATCAGAAGCAGCAACGAAAACACTTCAGCAAAAAAGCTCTTTCTTCAGAACACTTTGGTGGCTTCTTCTGTAGGTGGAGATTTGTTTGGGGTTCCCTCTCTTTCTCTTCCGCTTTACAGTGTGAACAGAAGTACTACTGAGAACTGTGACCGACGCTGCTTTTGGATTACCCGAAACGGTGCCGCAAACATCTTTTCATTCGGAACAGGGGGCAGTTTGTTTTTCAGTATTGTTGTTTGTTTGTCAAGTCATTCAGGGTGAGGGGGTAATCTTAGTACTAAAGGAGAATTTGCTGTTTGTCCCTTCTTACGATGAAGGGAAAAAAGATTGCTGCTGCATAGAATTGCAGGCAGTGTTCCGCACTCATTCAGTCCGAATGGGTACATTCTGCCCTGAATCTGGCACCTTTCTTGCCTGTTTGCCTGCTGTTGTTGTTGTTGTCATGCCTGGCTTTGTTCAGTTTTGTAAGTCTTTTTGGTGGTGGTGGTGGTGGTAAGCCCTACAAATCGTGACACAGGTGAAAACCCGGCAATCACAGGTGAAAAGCAAGGTAAACAGTGAAATTGTGCTGTTGTTTGGGCAGTTCAACAAACCTTTCTCTCTCTCTCTTTTGGCCGCATCACATGCTGCTGCTACCGCTAATGATGAACAATGTGGTACTACATGTTCTGTAGTTTGAGTTTTGGCAAAAAAAATGTACTGTACAGTTTAGGTTTTGGTCAAGAGCATGTGATGCGCTTTATGAAACAGAAAAAAAACAGAGCAGACCATCCACGTAGGCAAACAACCCAATGTGTGTCTGTTTGCAGTTCACTTGACTGTGACTGTGCTGCAGTTGGAGTTACATCTGCGGTGATCGTTTGTTCTTTTTTCATTTTCACTAATTATTTTTTGCTGCTTTCTTCTTTGCTCTACTTGAACGCCCTTGAAGAGAGGGGACAAGGCGTGCAGTGTTGTGTAGATTGAAGTTGAAGTTTTGGTGTGTGTATTTGCACGCACGCACACTACCCAACCGATTGTTGTTTTAGCGTAATTATTATTACTGGTATCTAGTAGTGTTTCAGGAGCAGCACTGTATTTGATCCGATCTGTGAGTTCCAGCCACAGCTCGGGGCTGTTATT
The DNA here is from genome assembly GCA_024499935.1 of Tyrophagus putrescentiae. Lineage (NCBI taxonomy): Eukaryota > Metazoa > Arthropoda > Arachnida > Sarcoptiformes > Acaridae > Tyrophagus > Tyrophagus putrescentiae. The sequence goes on from JAMZRA010000004.1 coordinate 702,107, forward strand.
AAACGCAAACACAAAAAGCACAATGTTATTGGCTTTGATTTTTCTTCGTTGGCATTGATTTTCCCTGGCTTTCTCTGTTTTTTTCTATTAACTTGGGCATCGCATTAGTTTGAAAAGGGGTGAAAAGGGTTCTCTTCTTTCTCGCTAATCTTTCAACTCTTCTTGCCTTTTCTAGATGTACTTTTTGTTGCTACTAAATAAAAAGAGAGCACCACGATTGCTACGACCACGACCACGACCACGGTTGCCGCCGCAACTTTCGCCCGAACTTTAGCCGAAAGCAGAGAGAGAAGAGAGAGAGAGAGAAAGAGAAAAAGTTTGCTTAAGAAGGGGTTGAATGTTGGCTAATGAAAGAAAAAAAAGAGATTGGATTTGGGGGGTAGACGGAAGAGGGGTTTTGTGTGTGTGTGTGTGGGATAGAGGGAATAGAGAAAGAGTTTGAGACTGGAGTAAATGCAAACTCACGAACAGAGAAAGATCGCACGAATCGTACTTTTTACTCTCACACCAGTTATAGCTGGTTGAACACACACAGTGAGCAGATGTACATTACTTCACTCACTTCTGTGCCCTTCAAACACATAAATTCTGAAAGTACTGCTAAGTCTTTTAATTTATTTTTCTTCCTCCTGACACCTTTTCTTAAAGTTCAAATGTATCTTTTTTTGCACAAAAAACAAATGTTTGCAATGTACAGTTTAATTCAACAATAGTAGCGCGGTAATTGTTCTAATGAAGTGCTCTTTTGTTCTTGGTGCAGCCGACGTTCCAGGCACCTTGAAACACACAAAGTACACTTTCGTTTGCCTACTGATCCACTTTTCGGTGAGTGCAAGGCTATTGACCGAGTAATGCAATTACTGACTGACTGACTGATTCACTCACAGTAATGAGTTGATTCTATTCGATTAGAGTTATCGATTTTTCTTTTCCTTGAGGCTCGCTTCAAATCTTGGAATAACTCTCCAGTGTACTTGCTTGTACACACGTGCTGTACTAGACGTACAATCGGCTTAGCGAGTACATCTTTTATTGCAAAGACTGAGCACACACACAGTTGTCCTCGTCAAGTGACAGACAAAACTGTTGTTGTTGCTGTTGTTGATGCTGCTAAATGGACTTTTCCTCCTGTACCTCGCTTTGTCAGTGCTCATTAGTGTCAGCTTTGCATCGACGGTACTGGCGGGGACAGAGGAAAAGACATCTTTTTTTTATTTTTCTGCTTTAGTTGGCAAAAAACGTAAACAGAAAGCAAGGGCAGACACAATTGTGTTTCTTTTTTTGGGTCGTAATTGTCTCAGTCTGTCTGCCTCTTTCTCTCCTGTGCCCTACAGGCCAAGTGGGACTGAATCGTACGTACAAATCTGAAAAAGTGTGCTCAAGTGAAAGAGAAGAGTGTACTCAGTTACTCAGTTTACTCTTTTGCACTGTAAGTGTTTTAAATGGGTTAATTGAATTTTTTTCATAGAATCATGAATGCAGTTTGCTCAGCACTTGACGTTTCTTTTCTTCTTGTGAATTTAATGAAAAAAAATCGTTCAATTTAATTAACGCCACTAACTTAAAAAAATTCAGTTTTAATGAATGGAAATGTTTTTTGTGTTTAATTGTCAGCTGCTGCAGCTCATGAATTCATCTTTCTCGTTTTTATTTGCCTTTTTGCAAAAATTAAATTGATTGTTCCCTTCAGTGACTGCCAATTTTTTATTTGAATTTGTTCCTTTTATTTCCTTCCGCTAGATGGCTCTACTGGGGCTGATTTGCGAGAGCAAACGAAATAAAGTGTAAACAAGTCCATGCTTGTTTCAGATTTGCTGCTGAAGAGCTCTACAGAAGAACGCGATTCTCCGCCGTTTGGATTCTTTTTTGGGATTCTCTTTGCAATCGTCACCAAGAACTCCACTTCCACGTCGTCGTCATCTTCATCAACTACAACGCCTTCATTCATTCATTTATTCACTCTTCATCATCATCATCGAGTAAGTGCCACATGTTTATTCATTATTTTCCTAGTTTGATAATTTATTGAAGTTCATAGTAGTAGTAGTTAAATAAATAAAAGTCGATAGAATGAGCATTAGGTTAGAAAGAAAGAGAGAAGGGAAAACGATTAATTACAAATTGACTGACTTGATTGATAACTTGTGGTGTGACTGTGTGTGTCTGTGTGTTGACCAGGAGTTTTTAGTGTTGATTTTGATTCGGTCCGATTTGCGAGTTTGTGTGCTTTTGTCCTGACTTGAAGCAAATGGAGTAGAGTGTAAAGTGTGCGTAATAAAGTAAAAGCAGGAAAAGAGTAAACATAAGAGCAGTAAAAAGTAGATGAATAAGTTAGTGAGAGAGACTAGTTGCTAGGATGTTCGATAGTTTTGGCATCACACTTTGGTGAACGGTTTGATGATCATCTTCCTGATCCTCACCCTCATCCTTCAGACGTGGTGCAGCCCACAGAGCGCCGAAGTGCTGATGGGGAGGGGGATGATGCTGGCGGTGGAGTTACTTCCGCCGGCCACAATGGCCGCCGCCCTGGCCGCCGCCATCGCCGCCGCCGCCTCGCTCATGTTGTTGTAGACCTGGACGAAGACCATGCCGAACATGGCCACGCCGAAGAGGATGATGAAGGCGCCGTAGAGGGCGAGCGCCGACCAGACCAGCGTCCAGTGGCCGCTGCCCTCCAGCCGGCGCAGCATCCGCCGTTCATTCTTCAGCTTGCCGTAGTAGCCGTTCAGGTGGCGGCGGGCCAGGGAGACCATGCACATGCCCGGGAAGACGAAGACGTTGCAGGCGGCGAGGGAACCTAGAGATGATAAAGAAAAGAAAAGGTTTTAACTTGACGCATTTTTTGTTATGTAAAGCAGTTTTGTGTTGCTTATGTGCTCTCGCATTTGTACCAGTAAACTGCGTGCTGGAGTTTGCAAGTGCTAAACTTGTGCAGTTCTAGTCCTGCTTTGCGTTAATTTATCTAATTCTCAATGCAAACATCACACACTGTGCCGCCCCTCAGTTTTGCTTCTGCTACTGCTGCTGCTGCTGTGCACTGACTCGTTAATAAGGCGCCTAATGAATGCTGAGAGGCAGGCAAATTAGCAGCTGCAGATCCTGCTACTGCATAAAAAAGTGTCGCAGCTTTAGAGTGTTTATTTGCTCGGTCGTTAGAGCTGGGAAGTACCAGCAGCACACTGAGTGTTCCGCTCGATGTGCTCAAGTAGTATAAAATTATTTAAACTTTAGACTCCTGATGATGAAAAGCTGCTGCTGCTGTTGCTGCTGGCTCTCATTAATGCGCCCCTGTTTACTGCTGCTGCTGTTGATTTATCGATTCAGAGCAGAGCAGCCCTCAGTTCAATGAAGTGTAAATGGGGAGAGAGGGAATTGAATGAAAATTCTAGTGCTGTCCACCACTGGTTCTCTTGTGTGTGTCCAGCAGCTAAGAATGCGTCTTTTTTCACATCTGGTGACAATGAATGAGGTTGCAGTGTCGCCTGGCCAAAAACTCGATTTGGCACTTTGATTAATGAGTAAGGGGGAGATGGAATGCTAGGGTAGTCGTGTTGCTATTTTCCAATAGATCTTATTGTAAAGAGAAGGGCAACACGGACCTTGTCTAAAGGCGAGCAGCAGCTTTTGCAGCAGCTCATCTCATCTTCCTGACTAGCTAATTGGCCACAGACGCTCGTCTCTGCTCTTCTGCTACCTACTCTCCAACGAGTGAACAAGAGAGCAAGTTCACTCACACTCAAAAAATGTCGATCATTTCAGCGGCGGTGATGACAGCTCTAGCTAGCTCAAGTGAAATAGTAGGAAAACAGGCACAGAACTGCAGGCAGACGTTAATTGAGTGCTCGCTCGCTTGCTCGCCCGTCAATCGACGACGCGTGCCAATCACTTTGCTGGCTGGCAAAGGCAGTAGTGCCTAGTAGTGGCAGCCCACTTTTCGATCAATCGATCAGAGAGTGATCAGAGAGAGATGTGGTGGGCGACAGGAGAGAGAGAGAGAGGTGCTAGGCTAACAGTGTTTCTCTCACTACTAAAAACATGATCAGCTCGGATCGGATCAGATCAAATCGACCGACCCTCGCCTACACGCGCATCTGTTCGCTTGGCTTGGTTTGGTTTGTTGTGTTTGCAGCTCTGCGCCTACACAACACACACTAGCTAGCCCGTAATCTTTAGTTTACTTACCGAGCATCTCAATGGCGACGGTGATGTTGGGCGTGACAATGGCGAGCATCAGCACGGCGGCGTTCCAGAAGGTGGTGATCACCAGGCGGCGCCAGCGCTCGCCGCGAATGAAGGCCTCCGCGGAGAGCTGCCGCCACTCGGCGTACAGGCCGTCAAAGGCGCCACTAGTTAGAGCGGTATTAATTGATAATTGACGTGTGGTGGTGGTGGTGGTGGTGGTGATGGTTGGGAGAAGGTAGAGGGGAAAAGGAAGAGAGAAAGAGAAACAAGGCGAGGTTAGAGGTCAGTGGCAAAGCAAACATTAGCTGCAATGGGTGCGAGTGCCAGTGCTTTGTCTGCAGCTGAGGCAGCAGCTATCATCACCAATCGAAAGGTCGCGCACAGGTGACTGACTGACTGACTGACTACAGACTGTGCTAGGTGCCTGCAATTAGCCTGTCCACTGCTGCTGCTCGCTTGCACCCTCAATTACATATGCGGCTAAAGGTAATGCTAATGGTGGTGGTGGTGGTGGTGGTGGTCACATTCCACTGTGTTATCTGCCAGGCAGACGAGAGACACCATTAGAGAACTCCGGATTCGAGAAAGCATTGAGTTTGGGTGCTGCTGCTGCTGCTGCTGCAGGTGTCAAAAGTCAGTGCCTCTCTCTCTAATGGTGACGCCGCAGATTCTTTCTGCCGCCTTTGAGCTTTGGTAGTCAAAGTTGGCAAAGTTCTGATCACGTCTCGTCTCGTTTGCATGCTCAGCGTAAAAAGAGAGGGGAAAGTACTTTAGATTTTGCTTACCGGCCGCAGAACATTAGAGGAGGGTAGGTGGTGACCATTTTGATGATCAGTGCGATTATGCCTGGCAAAAGAAAAAGGGAAATGGAAAAGAAGGGAATTAGTGCTGAAGTTGGCAGACTTTGGGTATTGTGACCATCTTCTTAGTTCTAAAGCCTAAGGCTGAAGTGCTAAAGTGAATGGAAATGTCAGATAGGCGGATGTGAGAGTGAAAAAAGAAGAAAAGGAAGTGAACAATGGCATTGTCACATTGAGTCAGCAGATTTTTTTTGCCGGGCAACTCTTTTCTGAAACTCGGAAGTCTGCCGAAAGCTTTCTTTTGTCTTTCCTAAGTGCCTTTTCCTGTTTTTTCCCGTTTTGATTTTTACCATCTTTTTGTTTGGTGGCATTTTCTGCCTTTTCAAATTATTATTTCAAACTTTGCTCCTACCTGAAGTGACCACCGGATCGCGTGCGTCGTACATCATGATAATGTCGGCGATGACCTTGCTGCCAAAGGTGAGGTACCCGTAGGTGCCGCCCATGGTGTAGATGAGAAAGAGGAGGGTCAGCGAGGCGGCCGTCGACTTGATGAAGTTCTTCGATCGGGGCTTGGCCATGCTCGAGTAGATGGGCAGGACAATCTCGTGCGACTGGTAGGCGAAGAAGATCACCGGCAGACTGGTGGCCACCTCGATCACACTTGAAGGTCTGAAGAGGATTAAAAAAGAGTTTAGATAAGAGGAGTTCCGAAAAGAGGAGTTCATTTAACTTACTGCGTCTTGATGACGCCGGGCGTCACCTCCAGCGCAAAGTACTCGTAGACGTTGAGAAAGACGACGTAGATCATGGCGAAGATGCCGACGGTGCTGACGTAGCGCAGAAAGTCGAGCCGCTTAAAGTAGCAGATGGGCCAGATGAAGCAGACGGCCACGACGGGGATGACGAAGTTGCGACTGTACCAGAGGGTGGTGCAGAAGTCGGGGCCGATGAAGGTGCCGAAGAGGCGGTCAAACTGGTCGCCGATTATGACCAGAAAGGTGACGTTGATGCCGAAGCAGGTGCACATGATGCTGGCGGCGGCCAGTTGCTGCGCCCGGTTGCCGCACATTGAGCGGAGCACGTCGTGGTAGGTGGTGTCGCGGTGGAGGTCGGCGCAGAAGACCAGAGCGAGCATGGTGCTCGCCATCATCAGCAGGACGATCTGGGGAGAGGGAGAGGAGAGGAGTTTTGGGAGTTTTTTAGGAGATAGGTTTTAAGGACTTACCGCCTGGAGGACGGTGGAGATCCAGATGCCGCCCAGGCGGTCATAGGCCGCCGGGTAGTTGAGAATGCCGGCGCCGAGGGCGGTGTTGACGAGGAGGAAGACGCCCACCTTCCAGCTGCTTGCTATAAAGAGAAAGTGGTTTAAGTGATTAGAGTTTGAGTAACAAATTGACAATCGATTGCTAATGAAATTCTCTCTCTTTTCTCTTTCTCTCATTTTCTCCCTAGAATCTCAACTTCTCGTGACCATCATCATCACCATCATGATCACGCCCCTCTTTCGCCTGACGCAGGACGAGCAGTACCTGTACGTGACGCTGGTGGCGCCCAACATGCGCCTCGCCGCGGCGGAGCTCTACTACGAGGGCGAGCAGTTTGTCTTTCACGCCAGTCCCTACTACCTCCGCCTGGAGCTGCCCGGCCGGGTCAAGGCCAGTGAGCGGATTCAGGAAGAAGAAGATAAAGAGGAGATTTCGAAAACTAAAAAGCCGACCATCCACTACGACGCGGAAAAGGGCGAGCTGGTGGTGCCGTGGAGAAGGCCGTGCCCGGGGAGCACTTTACCGGACTGGAGGCCATCGGTCGACTGCTGAGCGGCCCCAAAAGTCGACTCAGTCGGCGGCTGGTGGAGGTCCTTGAAGAGAATGGGGACCCAAAGACGCCGCTCATTGAGGACCTCGTTGAAGGAGCTGAGAGAGGAGGAAGAGGACTTTGACTGGAACATTGAGCAGAAGTTGCCCGAAGGAGGAAAACAAGGAATTTCCAGCCTGATTGGCCAGCAGCCGTACGGCTTTGCCAATCGCTACAGCGGCGTCCTGGAGCGCCTCGGAGCGGAACTGGCCGCCGAGCTGGTGGACCTGAAGGAGCCAGGTCGGAAGAGCAGGGCGGAACGAAGGGCGGAACGAATCGCAGCAGAGGAGGCGGACTTTGATGAGGACCACTACGTGGCCGATCTGTACGACAATGATGAAGATGAGGATGGCGGTGAACTGTGGTGGATCAGAATCGAGGAGATGATCGCCGCCGAGGCGCCCTGGGACCGCTGGGCGAGCTCTTCACCGGAAGCTTTCATCCTCACCGACGAGGACCGCCTGCGGCTGATTGAGCACCTTCCAAGACTCCTTCTGCCCAACTTTGACCAGGCGACCACCAAGGTGCTGCTGCTTGGCCTAGCAGACCTTCTCTTCGCCTACGCCTACGACGCCCGCACCACCGACTGGGAGCACTGTTCAGAGTCCGCCTGGACGATTCGAAAACTTTCGCCGACGCTCAGCTGGTTCGAGTACTGGGCCACGGTGGAGGGGGAGGGAAAGGTGGAAAGTCGAAAGACGGTCCTTGCGAGCCTCGTCCGCCGATCGCTGATCTACCCGCTCTACCGAAGTTGGCGGTTGGCAATGAAGGTCGCCCAAGATGTGGTCACCATTTTGGGGGCGGGACAGGCGGCCGTGCTCAAGTGTCTCATTGGTAAGTGTGGCTGGGGTTTTTGGTTTTGGGGCTTTTTGGCTGAAGTCAATGTACGAGAGCAGCGGCGGCAGCAGTGGTTCACCTTTTTCTTCTTATCACCCTCTTCTTTCCTCTCCCCTCTTCTTCTTCTTGGCAGACATGCACCGACTGTTGAACAGCAGCGGCGGCGAAGGCGAGCACCTCTACTTGCTGAACGACCTGTACATTGCCGACTACTGCGCCTGGGTGCAGCAGCTCAAAGGAGGTGGTGAGAGGCTGCTGAGGAGATTTGCCGAAGATATCGGGGAGGTGGTGGCGGTGATGGAGGTGAATGGTGGTGAGGGTGAAAAGGGTGAACAAGGTGGTGGTCGAGGACAGCGCCGAAGAGGTCCTGGTCCTGGACTGCTGCAGAAGGGCGACGTTCACTTGGAGCTGGAGCTGATTGAACGGGCGGCGGCGGAGATGTGGGCAGAGGCGATAAAGGTGGAAGATAAAAGTGGAGATAAGAAGGCTGCTGCTGCTGCTGCTGCTGAAGGACTTTGCCAGCGACTGGAGAGGTCGATGAGACTTCGAGACGGAGCAGATGGAGATGAACTCGACTCGGACGACGATGAAGAGCCCACCACTTCTCAGCAATAGCCACTAAGTTCAAAGGAATAGGAATTTTCTCTCTTTCACTCACACACACTCACACACACTTTCATACTGGCAATGAGCAAACACAACTCTCAAAAAGACCTCTCTGAAGCACAAACTAAACTTGGTAAACTTACCAGCTCCCTTGCCGCCTTGATCATTGGCGTTGACGTCCGGGTAGCGGACCGGAATGGCTGGCGAGTCGGGCGACTTTCGCTGCCGCGAGGTGATCTGATCGATGAGCGGCGTCTTTTCGCTGTCCTTTCCGCCGTCTTCGAGGGAGGTGAACTCGAGTTGGTTGCTCTGGTTGATGCGCAGTGAGCCTTGGCTGAAAAAAGTTAAATTGTGTCAGAAGAGAAGAGTGTCGAGAATTGATGGGCAAAAAGAGATATGGTTTACCGAAGCCGGTGCGTCACCTCGGTGGACAGCGTCTGCCAGCTGATGTACGCCGGCAGGTCGATGCTCTGCTTCAGACTGTCCTGGATGAAGGGCTCAATGGTGGCGTGAGGATGGGGCGGGACGATCGGCAGATTGCCCGTCTGCCCGGGAATGGCCAGCGAGCCGGGCGTGGTGAAGGTGCTAAACGTGGTCGTCGTCGAGGTGGGCGAAGCGGGTGGACGTCGGTGAAGGTTGCCACCTAGGCCTCCATCACCTCCATCGATGCCCTCCTGCTGCTTCAGACGGTTCACCTGGTCCATGGTGGTGAGGGTGGGTGAAGTTGGAGTTGGAGTTGGTGGTGATGATCAGTGAAGAGCACAAAGCACAGAAGTGGGTGACACAGAGAACAAAGTGAAGTGTTGGTGGTGGTGGTGGTGATCAGACTGACTGGTGGCAGAGTGACTGACTGACTGACGCTGGCAAGCAGAGTGTGTCGGCGACCAGGCGAAGACTGAAGTGCCTCAGTCTTTATGCGAAAGAGTGATATTGATGCTGTCGATGCTGGTGCTGCTGCTGTTGATGTTGATGGTGCTGCTGCTGTTGATGGTAGTGTGATCAATCGGCGGCGGTGATCGACTCGCCTGCCGCCGCCGTCGCTGCTCATGCAAAGTTTTCCAGTGTATAAACTCTTACGTGCTTATGTACAGCAGCCACCACCACCACCTCGAGGTGCACCCTGGTTGAACCCTGCTGAAGATGGCGAGGGGGTGATAAGTGGTGCTCTGGAGCTGAGAGCTGATTGTTTGGAGTGCGGCTGGTTCACAACTGCTGCTGCTGGCACAGGTTGGGAAAGGCTAATCAGCAGCAGCTCAGTAGTAGCTCGTGTCACTGTGACCACCAACCACAGACTCACGTTTTTCACGGTTGCAAAAGATGGCTGCTGCTGGTGCTATTTTCGTCACTCACGTTCTTTTTTTGGGGTTTTGCGCCTCTTGGTCTCTCTTTCTCTCTGTGAGGATCGTCAAAGCAAAACTTTTCCGCTTTTTCGTTCTTCTTCTTCCTAGAATCCCCAAAATGAGTTCGTCGAAGCGTCTACATCACCACCACCACCACAGCTCGGCCAAGGTCTGTGTGCTGGGATTGGATGGAGGTGATGAAGTGGGATTGGCTGGCGGGCACGGCCCACCACTACTGTGCGACACTACTGTACGACACTCTTCTTTTATACCTCTACGCTCAAGTGTTCTTCTGCAGCTTCAACTTCAGCCTGGTTTCCCTTTGATGGCTGCCATGTGACCATTCGTCGATGATCGTTCGTGCCTTCTTTGTTTACACTAACCCGGTGATGGTGATGATGAAGATGCCGAAGAGATGTCTGCCGCGCCTACTCGAATCATCTGGGTGCGTGCATCTACGTTTTCAGCTAAGCAAGAGACTAAGCAGTCTTCCTTATCAGAAGATTGACTGGTAAGTGGCAACTTTCTCTCTTTCTTTTTTTTCTCTAGTTGAGATAAGCTCTAGCCAGCACTCGATCTAGCAGCTTTCACCCAACTTGATTGAACTGTGTGTTGGAGAACTTATCTGGTGGTGGAGAGAAGTAGAGAGAAGTTCAAACGTGCCCTCGCGGTGCTGCTATCGATTACTAGTGATGATTATTATTATTATTCATGATCATCACCATGACTACTGCTGATCAACTGGTGCAACTGGTACTACCCGATCAAGGCTTGCTTCATTTCCCTTCAGTGATTTTTTGCCTATTTGTGTATTCTACTTTTTTTCGTTTGTGCTATTTTTTGTCAAATGTTTCCAATACAAAGTTCGGTAGCTGACCACCATGTCGCTTTCAATCACCATCAAAGAAATATAATTTAGTCTGGTTCTCATTTTTTCCTTCATTCTCTCTTTCCTCCACTGACAATGACCTGAATCCATTCATTGCCCTAGTCGTCGTCGTCGTCGAACTGGTGTACAGGTACTGCTGCTACTGTACAGCACAGTCTGTTGATTAGATCCCTCTTCCTTCTTCTTTCTTTCTGCTGCTGTCACTCAGCCATAAATAATCAATTGGGCAAAATATTGAGCACTACCAATACCACCAAGTAGCTTCTTTCCCTTCTTCTCCTTCTTCTTCACTTGATCCGATTTGGACTTTGCCTTCCTGGCAGACTTTGAACACGCTCGGAGAGTTTGCTTTGGTTTGAGTGTTGGGACTTGCTGCTTCTGTGCTTTTTTGCCTGGTCGACCGGGGGCAATCGGTGTAAGAACTGGCTCTGCTTATCATCCTTTCAAGTGCATCAAATCTGCTGTTGTTGGTAATGATGATGACGATGATCACGAGAGCGGTAGCAAGAGCGATAGTCTCCGGAATATTTCTGCTGTTACTACTGGTCAACGAACGATTTTGAGCAGTTCGATTCAAAAACAACAATTTTTGTGCTCCGCCTGGGCCAACTTTAGCTGATGCTTTACGATGTCTCTAAATCTCTAAACTGAAGTTGTAACTTTTAGTTTCGACCACCTGTTTCACTGTTGAACGTTGACTCATTGCTTGATTGTTCTTCCTTCTTCTTAATCTCTTTCTTTGATCGATGCTCACAAGCCCTACGGCATCTGAAGAATGTCCTCGCTCTTGTCTGTCTGTCTGCATTTCTGTCTCTATGCGTCTCTGTCTGTGTCACTGGGATTGCAGCGACTTTACAAAGATCCAAGTGATCTGTGCTTACTAAGGAGAAAGAGAGAGAGAGAGAGAGAAGAAAACTGCCCACTGAGGGGTCAACACTTGCACACTTGACCCACGTGGACTGTGCTTATGTCTGTTTACTCAATCTCTGTTGATTTGAGAGGAGGAGGGCAAGAAGATTTGGCCACCTGCAGCAACAACTGGCAAACGGTCAGCTTGAGCTGCTGCTGCTGCTGCTTAGCTGTCGCTCTCGGTGTGCAATTTTGTGCGATGCCTGTGTGATTGAACAGTGTGCGATCAAAAGAAGAAAAAGAAAATGTGTAGTTGTAAGATTTCAAATGGGAGAGAGAGGAGTGGCTTTGATGTGTCATTTGATGGGCATGTCAGAGCTGATGATGCTGCTGCTGCTGAGAAAGGGAGGGAAAGTGTGTGAGTTGATAAGTGCGAGATTTGCTGAGCAGTGGTGCAATCGAAGGCTCTCGCAGAGATTGTCTTCTTTTTCTTTCTTTTTTCACCATTTCTTTGGATGCGACGGACATCTCGAGGCGGACAATGCAGTAATTTGGGAGAAAGAGTGTTAGATTTTGAAAAGAGAAAGGTGCCGTGTGCGCAAATTGATCATCATCGCCACTGAACCATTATTTTTTGGTTTATGATCGGTGTCTTTCCTTCTTCCTCTTTTCAATGCGGCAGAAGAAATTTAGTGCTCTCAGTCTGTCGCGTCCCGTCGCTGCTAATGAGTTTATGACAGTCGATTCACTGTCTCAACACTAGGACACTGACTCACCGACTGAAAGGCGGATTATCGCGTTTCGATAACCACTGCAAAATTTCTGCAGACGCCGCCAGTAAGTTACCTGCTGCTTTTTTTACTCGTTGACTAATTCTCACTAATTTTCCTCTTTTCTCAGTTCCAGGAATTGCTGAGGCGTTGTTGCCGTTTTTCATTTTTTTGGTAACGACTTTTTTCAGCTAATTTAAAGCAAACGCTGCAAGAAATTCTGGAGAATATTCTACAGAAAAGGGGGGCAATCTCAACCTCTGCTAACCAACCGTCTCAGCACATACAAACACACTTTGCCGCTCACTTTTGCGGCCCATCAAATGAAAGAGAGATGATCTCCTCTACTTCTGCTGCTGTCCTGTTTATCGGCAAGCACCATCTTTCCTCTCCTCTTCTTCTTCATTCACCAGGGCCCCTTTTCTGCTTTTTTGAATCCCTCTTCTCCCTTTCATCCTAAGCCCAATCTGTGCTTGAAAGCGCGCACATGGACGTGCTCTTTTGCGCTGGACAATTAGAGACAGAAGAAGAAGAAGAGGGAAAGTGGCGATGGAAAGACAGATCGGCAGTAGAACTACAGTAGAACAGTGCAAAGGGCAACGGGCAAAGTTGGGGTGCCACCGTCACAACCAGAGAAGTAGAAGAGAGGCGACCGACAACCGACACGAACCAACGAACGAACGAGGATCCTTCTCAGCCTGTGTGTGTTGGCCATGCGTGAAGTGCAGATGGCACTCGGTGCTCAAGAAATGAAACGAACAAACACAGAAGAAGAAGGGGGGGGGTGATTCGGTGGAGGCGACGAAGAGGAGAGAAGTCCCCTGCTCACTACTGCTGCTATCCGAATAAGTTGACATGCGTGCTGAGGAATGCTCGGTCAGAGTGGGAAACGGAGAGCTGAAGATGGAAGGTTGGCCTCTTGCGACCGGCACAGAGCGCAAAGTGCACACACTAGATCGGGCTGCTGCTGCTGCTGCTCAGCTTCTGCCACAAGCAAGTTTGAGCTTGTGAGAGGGATTGTGCCTGTGCTTGTTCCTGTGCCGAGACAACAACCGGCTCTGGCGAGGAGGAGGAGGAGGAGGTCGATTCTTGCCCCCACGCTCTTTCGCTCTTTCACTGCGGACAAGTGCCTCGCTTCTTCAGCCAAAGCTACCAAACTGCGAGGGGGGAAACGACGGAGGGTACTGCTGCTGCTGCTGCCTGGGCAACGTCAGTGAGAGCAGTGGCAACGAACTGCCTGCCTGCCTGCCAGCCTGCAGCCTGTCTCTGTGGTCGGTAGTGATCGTAGTGCTGGTCAGAGCTACACGAGCTGAAGTTGGCACAGCAGCAGCAGCAGCAGCAGCAGCATTATCCTCTACAGTGAGAAGTTGTGGTAGGGATCCTCCTCTCTCTCTCTCTATCTTCCAGTCTTGCTTGGCTGCCGCTTGCCTGCCTGTCGTCTTTCCTTCTTCACGTCTTCTTCTTCCTCTCTTCTCTCCTCCTGTGCATCGGCAGCACTTGTGTCGGCAGCGGCGGTGATCGTTGTGTTTTCTCTCGCTTTCAGTGCTGCCGCCGTTGTCAGTCGCTTCTTGCACTGCACTCTGCTGTCTTCTGCCTGCCAGCCTGCCTGCCTGCCTTTCTCCCGTCTGTCTGTGTTTGACTGTGTCTGCTGTTCCATTTGGAACCTGCCAGGCACACTGAAGTAGAGGCAGCCACAACAGCAGCTGAAGCAGCAGGCCCCTTCTGTCTCTGCAAGACACCTGAGATCGACTCTGAGCAGACTGCTGCACAAAGCAGCGGCACTCGAGCACTGCTGTTTGGTGTCGCCACCACCACCACCACTACCACAACAGCAAAATTTTTTCGGCGGTTTGTCTTTGGCACCGACACCACCACCACCACCACCACCACCACCATCATCATCATCATCATCGGCAGTGTTTTGGTTGCCTAGCTAGCTAGCTTCGGTTTTCCGTTTGTCGGTGTGCTCTTTGTGCAGCTCCTCTTCTTCTTCATCTTCTTCGGTTTCAGCTTTTGTGCAGTGTTTGTTGTTGTTGCTCTATCCGGGACTTTGAAAGTATCAACAACAGCAGCAAAAACCAAAGAATCCGGTCTTGCGAATCATCGGTAGTGGCCATCATCATCATCATCGGTGTGGATCACCATCACCACCACCGCGGCCATCCTCTTGGACAAAGGTTCGTCTCCGATTCTTCATCGTCTTCTTTTGTTTGTGTGCGTTATTGTGTATGCGTCGGCAAGTCCATTCTGCGACAGTTCAGTTTAGTAGTTTTCAGTTCAATTTTGAGTTTTTGGAAGCTGCAGTTCCACACATCAGCCCTGAACATGCACTCATCCATCTCAACTTGCCCTCGAGCACTACTTCCTCCTGTGCACTTCCTGTGCAGAACCAACAACTAACTAGCTAGCTAGTAACTGTAGAATCCAATGTGGGGACTTTAGTGGATTCAATGTGTTCAGATCTAGATTGGCATCTGTGCCTTCTTTTTCCTAGAAGCTATTTTTCTTTTGTGGCACTGCTGGTACATGATTTATTGGCCCATTGCTCTCTCTCTCTCTCTCTCCCCATCTCATTCTTTTGGCATTGCCTCCCTCTCTCTGCCTTTAATCTGGGTGATCGCTCGGTGGCACTCTATTTACATAATTCTGGCGCCAGGATCGAGTGAGTGAGAGTGGCTGGCAGACAGACTGGCAGGCAGTCGATATCGACTTCTTCTTCCTCTTCCTTCTTTTCGATATATTGACATAGGGCGAGAGATGATGAAGATGAGGATGATGATGATGATGCTGATGGTATTATCAATTAAAATGTCTGTCTGACTCTCTGTTAGGCTCTGTGTACTGGTTGGTGGATCGATGGCTGCGAGCTTACTCTTGTCAAAAGTGCTTGGAGATGAATAGAATGAGAAAGGGAAAATAGGATGCATGTCCGGGGCCTACTTTGGAGACACTTTGGAGAATCGATTTGCGTTGTTTGCCTCCTTTTCAGTTAGTTAGTTGGTGAAAGAAGAAGTCTGCAATGAATAATAGATAAACGGCAAACCTCCCAGTGCTGACAGCGAATTATAGCAAATTTAGCTCGCTCTGAATTAATCCTCAACTGATTGTCTTCTGCCTCTCAACTTGAGTTCATTCTACGGACAAGGTACTAACTTTTCTTTCTTTCTTTCTTTCTTTCTTTCTTTTGCAGTGTCCACCCCGCAGTCCATTCCACCTGGCAGCTCCTAAAGAAAATGAGGATGGTGCTTCTTCACTTTTAACTTAAGAGGAAGTGATCACTCTGGCAACTCTCTCAGTACAACCATACAGTGCAGCTATACAACTTGGCAACTCCTACTTTCATCCCCATCAACACCACCACTAATCAGCATCAGCAGCTACTAACGATATCAGCCGTCCGATATCGTTCGACATCCTCCTCTTTAACATGAAATTTGAGAGTCGCAGCTACATCATCATCACCTTCTTCTTCTCGTCTGTTTGACACTGATTTTACCAGCAAGTCCCACCAATCTCTCGTTCACTTCGGCTGAAGAAGGCAGCTTCGTGGCAGCGCATCCTTTGGATGTAGTGGTGGCATTTGTCGCCTGTTTTCTTCTTCTTCTTTTTGAAGAGCTCAGTGTGTCAGTCTCTTTCTCTTTCAGTGCTCATTAATAATCAGCGGCCTGCCTGTCAGCGGCATTGTCGCCGTTGTTCTCCTTCTTCTTTTTCTTCATCATCATCTTCTTCTTCTTCATCTCTTTCCATTCATCGCTCAACTCGTGTGTGACACATCTCTCTCTCTCTCTCTCTTCATTCTCTCAACTGTCCTCATCTTAAACTCAGGTAGGAATTTTTAATTTCTGTTTTCTTTTCTCCTCTGTTCTCATTGTGTGAGGAGCTATAACTTTCCTCAGACGTCTGACTGTGCGCCAGTTCAGTTTTTAAGCATCAGTGTCAGACAGACTGTGTAGCTGACACTTTTTTGACGAGAGTAGTCTGCATAGTTTGGTTTTATTTTTATTTGCCTTTTTATTGTCGTGTTGTTGTATAGCCACAGCCATGGGTGGATTCTGCCCCAACTTTTGCTCTGCTTATCTTTAACTGCTGCTGCCTCTCTTTTAGCTGTGTTTAAGAAGAAGAAAAGGAGCGATTTGATTTAGTTCAAACATGATTGCGCTTTACTGGTGTTGCTGTAGTTGTGTTGTTGTTTTACTTTTCTTGTTAACTGGTGGCAAACCAAGTGGTGATGATAGTGCATCAGGCGGCGGCACATTGTAGACAATCTTAGACACTGAGTCCTTAGTAGTAGTGCACTTGCAAACATGCAAATCGAATCTGCCGCGCGCGGCAAATTGAATCTCGGCTGCTGTTGCTGCTGCTGAGAAATGAGATGGCTAAATGAGAGCACCGAGTTGATTGGGGTGATTGTGCCGATTTGTGTGATTGTTACTCCACTCCACCAAATGCTCGTCTTTTTCTAGCCACAACCACAACCACAAAGACGGCCGTTTGTTTTGCTCTTTCTACTTGCGGTCCCGGAGTTTCAAAGTCGGCGGCGGCGATGATTCTCAATTGCCGTCATTAATTGGCGGAGAAGGAATAGACACTAAGAAAAGTTCATTCAGTAGAGGCAAGTGTAGTCTAGTGATGGCGATTGAGCGATTCCAGAACAGCAGCAGCAGCTTTCTGAATGCTCGATCCTTTCTGATGCCAACAACAACATCGCACGTCTAATCGATGTGTTCTACTGCTGCAGCATCAGCACCCTCATTTGGCGACAGCCAAAGAGGCAGCAGCCATGTCAATTCGTTTATTTCGCAGTGAGGGGAAGAACTATGCACTACTTGCTGCTGCTGCTGCTGCTACTACCATTCACGCCTTGCACACACTTGCCAGGAGTTAATGAACTTATTGAGAGAAGACAGACTGAATGAAAGAGCAATGTAAAGTGTGAACGCACTTTGCCGTTGCAGCCGTTGCTACTGCTGCTGCTGCAGTGCACTTATGCAAACTTGCTGTTGCTGCTGGTGCTGGTGCTGTACAGCTGAAAAAATGGCGGTGAAAGAGTAGTAGGATAGGTGCTCCTCTTTCTGAAAGCGGGGTAGTCCAATCTTTGAGTTTACTCCCCCCCTCCCTTCAATTTCTGTCAATTCGATTTGGCACCCACTTAAAACACTTTTTTCTTTTTCGACCTACACTTGCTGTCCTCACTTGGCCTCTATCTCTCTTCTACTTCTTCTCATGGGAACTCTGTTGTCCAATCTGAATATGTCTCTGCGATAACTCTCTTTCAATTGGAGCACTGCCACCAGCAAACTCTTTTGTTGTTTTGTGGCAGCTTTGCCCGGCCAAAACACTGGTGCCCCCTCTTCTTCCTCCTCGCTTCACTGGCACTCTGGCGAATTAATTCGACGGCCGGCCATCTCTTCGACGACGGTCGCCTCAGCTACAAATTGCGCACAAACAGACGCAGACAGTTTTATTCTTTCTCTCTCTCCGAGTGAACAGTGGAGTGTTCAGTCTGACTAGTCACTGCCACCACCACCCACCACCACCACCACCACCACTGCCACTGTGTCCTGTTATCGAAATGAAATTGTCATTGTGGATTAAAAGTTTACTTTAGCAAGCAGGCAGGCAGCAGCAGCAGCAGCTCTAAATCGAGGACGCAGGAGAAGTGTCGAGGACGAGGAGTGCTCCTGTCCTGTCTGTTCTGTGTAGTTCTCTCATTTTCTCTTGCTCACTTTTTTTCTGGCACACTTTTGTTAATTGAATTTGTATGCAGTGGAGAAGTGGGAAAAAATAAAGAAAAAGAAGAACGATAAAGAATTCCTCCAGTCGCAATCGGTAATTGATTCGGAATATTCTTAATTGGGAAGCGGCAGCTTCCTCTTTTCCCTTTTCGTAATTTGATACTCTTTATTGAAATTCCAGCCATCTCACCCCTTTGCCCTTTTCTCTTTCTCTACCCTAACTCTAATCTTTGTGTTGGTGGCTGGCGTAAATTGCACTTTTCCAGCATAGTTTGGCAGTTAGTTAGTTAGCTAGATAGTTGGTTAGTTAGTTAGTTTGCTAGTCAGTCCGTCAGTCAGTCATTTCATTTCATCTCATCTTATCGTACATGCATGTGCTTGCATGTTCAAAGTGAACAGCTCTACTGTCCTTATCACTGCCTGCAGTTTCACCCCATTGAAGCAGACAGACATTGTGAGGGCTCGATCTCATTTGGCTCCTTTTCGCTTTTGGTCGCAACAGCAGCACCATCAGCAGCAGCTTAATGGTCGGGGCCGATTTGGAATCTTTCTCGCTGCTGCTGTTTTTTATTTTCTGGAACAACAGCTCGGGCTCTGCTACTGAAAAGAAGCGACTGCTGCTGCTGCTGCTGGTCGTGCCGCAGATAAATGGTCTTTGGCGCTAGCATGTCATTGCGCCGCTGCCTTTTTTGAACGAAAAAAGAGAATGACGTAATGAATTAGCGGGGTGATACATTTCGTTGTTGCCAAGAGCAAGAGCAAGTGCTGCTGCTGTTCGCCGAATCTTGCCGGCTGAATCTCCTTCTCTCTCTTGTTTTGTTTGTTTGCTTTGCATTGCTTTCATTCTCCCTCTCTCTCCCTGTTTGCTTCTCGATTATTATTTCTTGCTGCTGCTGCTGTTGTTTATGTGTCGTTTTTCGGCGGCGATCAGAGGAGTGCAGTGTGTACAATGTGTGTACAAAGATGAAGCGATGGCGACGGCGGCGGCATCGTACATCAGCATTTTTTATTTGCTGTTGTTTTTTGTTTCACGACAGTGCTGCTTGTGAAGCAATTTACAGACTGAATAGTAGTAGTTTGCCGACAGAGAAGGAGGAAGCAATGTGAAAGTGTGAGTGAGTGCACGCGGCACTTTTCTTTCTCGCCCACTCCTTTAGACAAGATACAACTAAATTTTACAACTTCTACTACTTTTGCACTTGATGAATGAAGTTGTTTGGAGAGAGAGGAAGAGAGAGGGAAAGATGTTGCCGATGGGACTTGTCAGGAAAATGTGCCATTGTTTTGGTCTTGGGCTTCTCGTTTGCTTTCTTTTACCGATTATTTTGTCGCCGATGTTCTGCTTACTTGCTGTTTCAAAATGGTGCTGCAATTTAGCTGGTGTCGCAATTGTGCTCCAATTGACTCCTCTGATATTGCCAGTGCCAGTGATTGGAGTGCTGATCCCAAGCTATGCAGCAGTTTCAAGCAGTGTTTGAAAGCAGTGCACTGTCACTTTCAGCAGCAGCAGCACCTCTTTCCCCTTTCCCTTCTAATCCAATTGGCCATCAAATGGTGCACTGAGCTGCCATTTGCAATGTTGTCAGCGCTACCGCCATTGTCTTTGCCTCTCTCTCATTTGGGCGCTGCCACTGTGCTCCACACTGTGTCCACCGCCGGAAAGGTCAAGGAAGTCTAGTGTTCAGTCTAGTCTAGTCTGCTCTTCTTCTCTTTCCCATCTCTCAGCCCTGCTTAACAGCTTAGTCTGCCCTCTGTACTCTTCTACATCTTCTACTGCTGCAGCTTACCATGATTACCACCTTTATGATGACGTCTAATTATCATCATCATCATCATCTTTTGGACGACGTAGTAGAGGGAGTAAGGGGGAGATCCTCGTCAGAGGGTGCTCACTGCCAGTCACCCTCACATCTGCCAAGGTGAATTGTGGTGATGGCTTTGCTGGTGGTGGTGATGGGGATGGCGGTGATGGCAGTGGTACCGTTCTCCCCTTTCATGTCCTTAGAAGTTTTCTCTTCCCTACTGCCTCTAATTCATCGTCTGAGGTCGCCAAAGGCATCTCCTCTTCTTTTTTGCGGCTTCAGTCGGGGTAGTTTGTTGGGCTGTCTTTTTTCGAAGCGGCTTGCCGACAAAAGGGTTGCCACCGTACACCCGTTTTGCCGAAGCTTCTTCTTCTTCCTCCTCCTCCTCAAGCAGCTCCATTAGTGCCACTCCATTGACTACTGGACACTGCTGTGTGGTTCAGTTGTTGTTTATGCGCTTTTATTATTATTACTCTACTTTACTCTACTAGCTCGCTATCGCATCCAATCATGGACTTATTTTCTTCCTCTTCTCCTCTCTTAAATTGGCTTCTTTTCTTTTCTTCTTCTCCTTATTATAAGCTGTTTTCTCCCTAAAAGTTGCTGTTTAATGCTCCATTTTACGGCAGCATTTGCCGCCGCCGATGCTGCTGCTGCTGCTCTATTAATTTGCCACTTTAAAGTGCCATTTTCTTTTTTTCGTCTTCTTCTTCTGCCAAACTTGAGCAACTCTCAGAGTGCATTGACTGAGTGGGCACTGTTTAGTTTGCATTATTCTTTTCTTTTTCCTTTTGTTGTTGTGGTGGTGGTGTCTTTGTGCTTTCTTCTTCTTCTTCTTTTTCTCAGTCTTGTGTTTTAAATGGCACGACTTTTTTTTCTTGTGCCTCAACCGTTGCCTCAACGGCGGTGGTGGTGGCTATCTTTGGTGGTTTGGATGGCCGAAACGGCATTTGTCACGGCAATTCCACTTTTTAGTTGTTAGTTGGTTGCTGATGGTGGAAAATCAAATTTAGACCTTCTCCGGCAGTTGGCTCCGGCGGTCTTTCACACGATCACCAGCTGCACAACAACGGCAGCACGGCACTTTTAGCAGGTAGCAAAAAAAGTTGGTTTGAGAAAAGACCGATGTGCCATCATTTTTTCTCCTTCTCTCCTTCTCAATTGATTGCAATACACTAGTGTGAGAAAATGGCAATACTGTGCCTGCCTGTCTCTTTCTTTCCTTCTCTATGCTTACAGCTCAGGTAGTGAAGTGCCCGTGTTGTCACCTGTTTTCTAAATGTGCCTTTTGGTTTTAGAAAAAAGAGAAAAGAGGAATGAAGCATCCCTTTTTCCAATCCGGAACTGGTAATTAGCAACATCAAAGTGAACTGAACTCTGGCTCACTACCCTCATCAGTCAATTACCGATTACCGCACCACTGCGGCCACTGCAGTGGATTTGTCTGACCGATGCTGCTGATGATGGTGTGCTGTTTTCTATTCTTTAGGCCGTTTTGTCGCCAGCATTGCCAGCCCCACCGGATAGTATTCACTTCAGCAGTAGTAAGCTGTCATTAGCATAGCCTTCTTTTTCCAGTTGTTGAAGCAGCAGCAGCAGTGGCAATCGTGTTGGCGATTGTGTCTGCAGACACTGAGCGAGCACACTAGCCCTATCATTTGTGTCGCTGAGTTACATCATTGCCAGCAGCAGCAGCGGCAGCAGCCTTCTTTCCTTCTTTCTTTCTTTCCCTTTCTATGGGTGTGTATTACTTCTCTTTCTTTCTCTCCATTAGTTCAATACTCGATCACTGACTGACTGACTGACCAGCACTTGAAGCAGCAGCAGCAGTTCGATGACCACCAGCACCAGCTCCGAATAGTTGAACTGATTCTTCTCCGTCTTCTTCAGACTCAGCTGTGTGTGGTTCCCCTTCACTCTCCTTCAAAGTTGAAGTGATGTTGCAATTAGGCTGGCTGCTGCTTCAAGAGAACTGCTGGCTTGACCAATTATCGTTATGATAATGATCGAAGGCGAAGAGGTAATTGAGAAGGCGCCAGTGATTTGGTAGCTGACTCACTTCAACTGGAAAGGCTTTTTCTCTCGTTTTTTCCACCAGCACATTCTTTCGTTTCTTCTTGTTCGTGTTCTTACAGCTACAGCAACTGCTGCTGCTGCTGCTGCCGTTCAAGTGTGTGGCACAACTGCCACTGACAGCATCTGCAGAGAGTTGTAGCTGTCATTGGTTGTTGTTTTGTTTTCTGAAAACCAAGCTGAGCTGAGCTGAACAGAGAGAATGCTCATGTCATTTGGAATTTTTTGTGTCTAGCCAAAGTGTCCAAAACTCGGTCCGAACATTGTTGGCCATCTATCGTCCGTTGCAGCTCTAGGATTCTAGGATTCTTAATTGGGGAGCACAGATTCTTCTTCCTCTTTCTTTCTTCTTCCTATCCACAACTCGGAGAACAATGACACTTTTGGCACCAGCAGCAGCAGCAGCAGCATTACCACAACAATTGCCAGCAGCACGAACACGTTCTAGTGGTGCCCACCATCTTTGTCGCTCATTTTGGTGGCGGTTCTGGTCGCCTCGATTCTCACTCCTCAAACAATAGGGAGAATGTGTGCACTAGAATGGCAGGGGCATATTGAGGCAGGCAGACCAAATCTGCCACTTTCTTTCCCTTTATTCTGCACTTCCTTTCATTTTCTCTCTTCAGTTGGTACCAGCACCAGCAGCAGCAGCACCCTCGTCCTTCTTCGCACTTGGTCGCGTCTAATCGAATGTGTAGCAGCAGCGGCAGCAGCAATGGTCTATCCTTTTCAGGAGCAACGGTTCTTTCTTCGTCTCTTTCTTTTCTGTCCGAGTTTTAAACGGAACTGCAGTGTTCACTACTTCTACTGCTACTGCCGCCTCCACTTATTGAGATAAATGCGTTTAATTGGCTCAGAAAGAGAGTTGGTTGAATTAAGAATGTTGTGTGCCCGGACGCACACTGTGCACACCTCGATGACCTCTCTCGCTTTGTCTGGACACACTTCTCAGTTCAAGGGCTAATCTCTCTCTCTCTCTCTTCTCAATTTCTACTTTTGCCACATGAACGCGCCTAGCTTGCTTGGTTCAGCAGTTGCTCGGTGTGCCCATATGTGCTCTGGAAGTGATGATAATAGTAATAAAGTGTCACCAGAGAGAGAGAGAGCTGAGGCACCCACAGCTCACTTCAGCTCTAATCTTTGCACACCAGCGATAGTGCTCAGTTGCGTAGGTTTGCAATAAAGGGGCAAATTTGTTTTTCATTTAAGGGAAAAAAGCTGAAAAGAAGAGGGCACACGTCAGCTGTGTGGGTGGGCTGCTGCTGGCGGTGCTGGTGGTGATGATAATGGCTGTGAAGATGGTGCCACTGATCGGTCCACTCGCATCGTCCGCCTAATTGGTCTTCTCCTTCTTCTTTTCCTTCTTCTTTTCTCCTTTTCCTTCACTGTCACCAGAGAAAAGCAGAAGACTGATCTTATTAATAGATGCACTCTTTTTCCCTTACAAGTCCCCACCACCGCTGCTGTCAGTGCTAGTGCCAGTGTGCACAAGTGCACCAGTGCTATTTTTGCACCACTTTTTTTGGTGTTTACCACAACTGTGTTCGACTACTATTGACTACCCTCTCCCT
Source organism: Tyrophagus putrescentiae (assembly GCA_024499935.1). NCBI lineage: Eukaryota > Metazoa > Arthropoda > Arachnida > Sarcoptiformes > Acaridae > Tyrophagus > Tyrophagus putrescentiae. The sequence continues at coordinate 725,418 of JAMZRA010000004.1, forward strand.
TACTTCTATTTTCTTCTTCCTCTTCTTTCCCCAAACCGATTCTGATGATTTGAGTGGCAATCAGTTGTGGTTGTGGTTGCTGCCGCTGTCTCTGTTCACCCGTGACCACACAGTCACTGTCTGTCTGTCTGTTGTCTTTTTCTCCGTCTTCATCAGCAGCAGCAGCTTTCATTGATGATTGACTGCCCGCCTGCCTGCCTTCAACTGCACCGTCTCCTCTTCTTCCTCTCGGTGGTGATCTTGTTAGCGTCTAATTCGATGACGACTTTGCACACAGTTCAACTCGACTGGGGTAGTAAATTTAGAGCCGAAGACTTTGTGAATGAGTCTTTTTGCGGTACTTTTTCTTGTCTCTCTTTTTTTGGTGGACAGTTTGCGGCTGGTGAAAGTGCTGCTGCTGCTGCTGCTGCGCACCAGTCGTTGTCTCTCCTCGACTGTCAGTCACTTTTAATGAGTCTGTTTGGGTCTGTTCAGCTATGCAGCTGAGTCTGATCTGTGGTTTTTCTAATTTTATTTTGCTATTTCGGTATTGGTTTTGTGCCCGTTAACCCCTTTACTACTATTGTGTGTGTCTGCTCAGTTTTAAATGGGTGGACAAAGAAAGCAGAGACAGTTGCTGGTGGTGGTGGTGAATCAGCTTCAATATGTGCTCCTGCTGCTGTTTTTGCTGTTTTGTGTGTTCCACAGTGCAAGTGCAGAAAATGTCCAGTGGACGAATCCATTTTTTCTGTCATTTTTAGGGTGTAGAACTGTTACTGTGCCTTATCTCGGTATGTTTGAGATGTGGTGTTTAAGGTGGCGGACAAATGGACTGTTAGCTGTTAGTTTCTCAGAAGTTTCTTTAACTGTACATTTGTTCTCTTCTATGTTAACGTTTTTTGCTTTTGCAATTTATGTTGATGTGTTTTGCCTTCTTAGACAGAAGAGGGGAGAGGCTAGGTTAGCTTAGATTTGCTCCGCCATTGACATTCGTGGGATACATTTGTGGTGGTGGTGTAGTTGTGGTGTAGTGGTGGTAGTCACTGTCTTTATATCTCAGCTGAGGGTGACAAGGTCACACACACTCACTCACTCGCTAAGACGCAGATTTATGCTGAAGATGCTCTGCTCTGCTCTGAAAATAGATCGTCACAGCAAAAGCATTTGCTCTTTTTTGTTCTTGTGAGCTTTTTTTGCCTAGCAACAGCAGTGACATATTTTACAAGAACGCTCCATTTTACACTCCATTTTGCACTTTGCTCCTCAGCTTAGGTTGTCCACTCAGGCTGCAGCTGTTTATTTATGTAATGTAGGTCTTCCTGTCTGTGCTGTGATGTCTTCTTCTCTGCCGCCATTTAATTCCGCTTAATTCCGCCAAAGCACACACAGAGAGACAGTTGTCACTGATTTCAAGCGAGTGCCTCTTTTTTTTGCTCTGTGACCAAATGCAAATGATTTTTCTTCTTCTTCTCCATGGTCTTGTTTTTCCTGTTTGGTCTGTCATCTGTTTCCATTTTGTTCTGTTCTGTTCAGGGACCACCACCACCACCACCACCACCGCCGACTCAATTGGGTTAAATCAAGCAATTTCTGTTTGCATTTGGATTGAGCAAATTGAGAGGACCAGCATGTTTTCTTTTTCTTAGTTCTTGGTTCTTGGTTCTTAGTTCTTCTTGCTCTCTTTTCTTCTTCTTTTTTTCTGACCTCCGCTGGGACCGCCACAAGTGCGCTCCACTGAGCACACTTTTGCTTTTGATTATTCGGATGCTGCTGCTGCTGCTGCTGCCATTACTGTTTTTTCGGAAATTCCTGCACACACACATACACGCACACATTGCTTCGGACACACTATTTTGGAAATCCAAATTGACCATCCACCAAATTGCCAACTTTTTGTGTGTGTGTGAGTGAGTGTATGCACTGGTCAAAATGCATTTGCAACTTGACAGAATTTATTTTTTGCTGTCCACTTTTGCACTTACTTTCAGTCGTGAGTTCTGAACTGCAGTTCAAATCCTCAATTGAACAGCAAAAGCAATGGCAATTGCAATAACAGTAAACACCACCACTTTAAACAGCTCATTGAAATGGGCGTCGCATTCTGAGCTCGGTTGAACTGCTGTTGCTGCTGCTGCTGATTGCACTTCGGATGAAGGCGACTGTTTTTTCACCAAGTAAAACATGTGTGCTCTACTTTTAAGTGGCCACTTCTTTGAGAATGTCGCTGTCTTGACGTTTCATCAGATTAGCTTCCTCTCTCTCTTGGGACTAAAAAAACTTGTACACGTCAAGTAGAATTTCTTGATTTTTGCTTCTAAACTTCTGAACTTGTGGAGCTGTTTGAAGAAGTGCCCCCACACACTGGTGCTTTCCATTACCTTAATTATTGAGCATAATTGATTAGCTGGAACTCATCTGCTGTGCTGGACTGTCCTGTGTCCCCAGGCAGTCAGTCAGTTTTGGTTAGTTTACTTTAGCTGCTGCCGCTTTTTGTATCAGAATTTGGCCTCTTTGACTGCAGTCGAATTCGTACCAGTGTATATTGAGTGAGAAAGTGAGGAGAAGGATAGTTTGCAGTAATAATAATAATTTTTTTCTTTATGCCAACTTTTATTGACATTTCCAGTAGGAGGAAGAAGTTCTCTCTTTACTTTATCAATTCTCCAGTTTTTTATACAGTTTTACTTTTTGAGATGCATCCTTGCCTTCTTTGTTGTAGGGTTAGGGCAAATTAGTTTGGCAATCACAGAGCCTCTCTGTTTGTGCCTGTGGCGCCTAAAATAGACGTCGTCTTTTGGAATTCATTTTTCCTTTTCCTTTTGAGCTTTGAATATTTGATTTAAACTGCAGAGTGTTTATTTCTTCTTCTTCAAAGCTCTTGACATTGGAGACGATGTTTGGACAGTTCCGTTTTCCCTTCCTCCCTCCCTCACCCACTTTTTCACCGGTAATTGAAACTAAATTCCCACAACGCTGTCAGGTTTAAACTGGTGAAAAATTACTTGTCAAGGAATGATTCGATACAGAGGAGAAAGAGGAAGAAGAAGAAGAGGATTCCTCTCCGTTCATTAAACAGCTCCTGTTCAGTTACCTCTTATCATTTATTTCCAGTCTGTTGGCTTTCTTTTCTCTTCTGGCAAATTTCTATTTCTGGCCTGAACTTCCAAGTATCGTGTGACAGTTTTTTCTCTCCTCCTCCTTCCCTTTTGTTGAAAGGAATGTCAGTTTCTTTAGTCAGTTTCTCTCAGGTGGTGATAAGAAAGAGTGTGTACGGTGCAACATCCTCGTACTTCTTCTTCTTCTTGTGAATCAACTTCATCTTTCTTTCTGCTTTCCTCCTCCTCCTCCTCTTTCCACTCGGAAGTGAGTCATGCAATGTAGTGGTAAAGGAGCGCAGGGATGCCTCAGTGCTCCTCTCTTCTCTTCTCTTGCGAGTTGTCAGTAAACAGCACACACACTCACTGGGCAACACTAGCAAACACTGCCTTCATTCACTCACTTCAAACTACGTCCGTCCGCATCATTTTTCACTGCCCTGCTTACCGCCTGACGGTGCAATTTGTCGATCAATGAGATGACTGACTAGAACTAGTAGTAGTGTTGAAGATGACTGGCTGACTGGTCTTTACCCGGCTACTACTATCTGTTCTCGTACCTTCAGCTGATGATGATCCGTTAGCTGCTGTTTTGGTGGTCAGCAGCAGCAGCAGCAGCAGCAGCAGCAGCAGTGCACTTCTGCCCAACTTCACTTTCCATGTGCGCCTATCGATCAGTGTGAAACGCTGATTTGAAATTGTTGATCTCAACTCAACTCTGTTCAACAGCTCACCTCTTCAACTTTATCACTTGACCTTTCTTGACTTTTTTTCTTGAAGACGTGATAAATGATCACCACCCACCACCACAGCACCGGCTGACTTTTTTTTGAACTGACTACACCTACTTCCAACTTCGGTGAGTGAGTGAGCGAGTGAGCGAGTGCTTGCGTGAATGAGTGCTCAAAACCGCGTTTAACTTCTTCTTCTTCTCAGCTCATTAGCATCTTTGCTTAGTTTGTCCACTGCTGACAACTCACCGACAGTCAGTCAGACTGAATGAATGAGCGTAGTGAGCGAATTAGCCAGTCATTCTCTCATTCTCATTCTCATTCACATTCACATTCACACAACAGCGACTGACCAAACCCAAATTGACTGACTAACTGGCTGAGGGGAAACTTTTTGGCTGTGATTTGAATTTGATCAACCGCAGCAGCAGCATCGTGATTAGAACATCTTTAATTCTTCTTCGTTTCAATCCTCTCGCTGACAAGCCTTTTTAGAAGGTTGGTGTTCAGTAAGTGCTGATAACAAAAAGTTGGTGTCTCTTATTTCGAGTGTTGTTGTTGTTATTGTTATCAGTCTTCTCTTGTAAACGTAATTAGCAACTGATGCTGTTCCCTTTTGCAGTCTGTCCAAATTGTTGTCACCGGCAACGACCTTCAGCATCCCCAGCTCTCTCTCATTATCATGGTCATCACCACCAATGACTGTTTTTTTGCACTTGCACTTCCCCCTACCATCCTACTTCCCAACTTGCTAATGAGCTATCTCTGACTGACTTCAAGTTCACATCACAGTTCCTGTCAGCGCAACCAGTTTAGCAGCGAGTAACTTTGACTTGAGCTTCAGTTCTTTGGCAGTTCTTTGCAGCTTTTTTCGTTTGACATTTGCCCTGCTGTCGCCGGCTGTGAACATGCAGGCAATGAAGGAAAGACAGACTCTCGTACGACGTCTTCTCAAATGAACACACACACACACACACGCTCACTTATGAGTAATGCTCAATTAATGGTAATAATAATGCCCGATGTTGCTGGTGAGGGGAGGGGAACAAGACGACAAACGAGAAATTGGTGGTGGTGGTGGTGGTAGAACCCCCCTGCTCAAAGCCGGTCATTTATCAACTAGTGCTAATCTAGCTCTCTTCTTAAAACTTTAGACTGCTCTTGTAATTATTCTCAGTTTGCTGTTTTTTGTTGGGCGCCAGCACAGTTTTTACTTCTTTTGCTGCGGGTGTTGTTCAACTTTTTTTTCATCATCATCATCATCTCTTTTCAGTCGTCGTTGTTGTCGTCGTCCTTGTCTTCTCGCCTCAGCTCACCTCCTTCTTCCATTCTATTCCATTCCCTTACCCCCCGTGTTCACTGACCGAGTGAATCATCAACACAAACACCGTCTGTCTGTCTGTCTTCTTGGTCAATCGGTGTGGTGCAATGGTCTCTGGCCGGCTGACTGACTGACTGACCATTACCACTGAATTGTCCATTGACCAGTGGTGAGGGCGAGTGCAGGCACAGATGGACGCAAGCAGAGGTCTACTCCTCTGAACACCTGTGTTTGGTTTGCAGTGTGTGTGATAATGCCCGAACCTGTTTCTTCCCTTTCCTGCCTCCTCTCTCTTCTTCTTCTGCTGCTGCTGCACAGTTGAGTGGACTAAGGATGGCAACTGATGGCAACGGCAACAAACACTGCGACTATCACCGAGTGCCATCAGAATCTTCTCCTCTGCAGCACTAATTGCGGTAGTCAGGCTGAGGATGACTGCTGCTGCTGCTGCTGCTGCCTAGGCAACGATGACGATGACGAGAAGACGGTGTGCTGCTAATCTCAATTTCGATGTTTGAACGGAGGGAGGAAATGAAGGAAGAAAAGAGGGGTCTGATTTGCAGCCTCTGACCAGGTACTTCTTCATCTGCTGCTGCTAATCAGACGAGGTGTGCTTAAGCAGAAGAACAGGGACGTGAAAACTTTGTAAAGCGGATTGTCCTGGTGCGGAGAGGACACTTTTGCTGCTGCTGCTGCTAAAATCCTGCTGAACTTTGGGCGCCGCTTCAGCCGCTGGAGCTGGTGACTGTTCACTGCTAATCGCATTAGCTGAAGCTGCCTGGCTGCTGCTGCTGCTGCTGACGGATGATGAGGCGCCTCTTCTTCTTTTTGCTGCTTATTACTTTTATTGATTTTCACTTGCTGCTGCCAAGAGAGTTTACTCTGAGGAGGAGGAGGAGGAGGTTGCAGCCGAAGTTGAAGTTGAAGATGGAAAACAAAAAGCGCTCTTGTCTGCGTTGCCGCCGCGCATTGAGTGCTTTGTTTGTCTTTTTCTTTTCTTTCTTTCTTTCTTTCACTTTTTCCTTCCGTCCTCTTTCTCTCAGGCTCCTCTTTGCCTTGCTGGTAGATACCACGACCACTCTCTTTCACTCACTTTCTGGTAACAAGCAAGTCAGTGTGAGTCAGTGAGTGCTGGTGATAGCTGCTGCTGCTGCTGCTGCTGCAGTCGATGTAAATATCATATCTTCTTGATGGTAATCACAGTTTCCAATTTTTGCTCATTTTGGAGTTCATTTGAAAAGGCCAAACAAATACTGTAGTGGAAGGGAGAGAGAGAGAGTATTGCCAGTTACTGATTCATAGTCTGCTGCTGCTGCTGCAGTTGCAATGGTGATTGCCCTGATATTTTTTTCTTCTGGACTTATCATTTGCTAAATAAAAGGTCTTTGGCGGTGTTGGAAACAGTTCACTTCTGCTGTGTTTTTCGGCCAGTGACCAGTGGCCAGACTACACTTTACCAGCAAAGTTTTTTCCTTATTTTGTGCGAGATTTTTTTTCAGTGCACTAGAAGAACACTTCTATACTTAAGACTGTCACCACCTAAACTGTTATTTCCTTACACTTCCCCATCTGTGTGTCATCACCACCAGCCCCACCAGCCCCAGCACCTGTTTCATCTCTGCACTTCAACACCTCAGTTCGATTAGCTGTAATAATCGAACTGAAAGAAGTAGACTGCCAAGTAGACTACAAGCTGGTCATTGTCAGCAGCTGCAGCAGCACCTTTCAGTTTGCTCCTTCAGCCGATTAATATCCATCGCCTTCACACACTATTGAGAGAAAAGCAATTCGGTGACCCAGCCCAGGTGACTAACACAGGAGCAGTGTGTTGGAGACGACGATAGAGCACCGACCTTTCTTTTTGTCTGCATTAGCAGCAGCAGCAGTAGCAGAAGCTCATTTGTCTTGTCAGACTACAGAGCAATGGCAAGAAAACCGCTGCCGTACAATAGATTGGAAAGATGATGATGAAGAGGAAAAAGAGAGCAAGGAGATTAATGTGCTCTAATGTCTAGTCGACTACTTTAGTGTTCTGCGATAGTTGCTGTTGTTGTTGTGGTGGTGGTGGTGTCTCTGACTTTAGTCTGAAAACTGCTGCTGCTGCTGCCACTGCTTTTTCTTCTCCTTTGATTTCCGCAGAAATGATCGAAAGCTCTGATACCATACGACTCCTAGGGAACCGAACCATCGAGGTTATTAATAAACGCCGCTGAGAACAGTCGTTTTGTTTTATATGAAAAAGAGCTCTCATCTTTGCTTTTTCTCAGCCCACACACACACACCCAAGCAAAACAGCAAGTATGATGTACATCATCGGTACATAGTTGAGTGAGTTTTGTATTTACCTTGCCACCCTTTGTCAGACACAGTGTCTATTTGTTTTTTTCTGTCTCTTTCTGTCTGGCACTGTTTGCACTGCTTGTTCAATCGAAAAAAAGACGATGATGATGGTGAGTGCTTTTCAGAACATCACCTCCTCCTCTTTGTGGTCCATTACCGCCCACTCCCTCTTTTTCTTTCAGTCTGTTTGCCTGCCACTTTGCACAGGTGTGTGTGTCGTTCAATTCTGTTTGTCTGAGGGTTTTTGCAAATATTTAGTGTGTAGTGTGTCGTATTTGCACCCAAACGACACGCTAAAGTCTTCAATGTACGCTGGATGTCCGAGGTGTCATGTCATCCTAGTCTGACTCGTCAGTGCACCATCCACTGCCTGTCGTTAACTAACTTCTTCTCTTCATCTGTGTTCCCATTTTTATGACCCCTTTTGTGCATGTGGGGCAATGTTGCTATCACAACGGTGCCATTTAATTTTTTGCTTTTTTTCAGATTCATCTCACGTGTTCCCATCCAAAAGGCACCAGCGATTGCTAATTAATGGGATTAGTTTGACCTGCTGCTGCTTTTGCTGAAATTCACAGCGGGGTGGGCATCCACAATTTTGACTACAGTTGCAACCAGACGCCACTGCACTGCGTTGACGAGCTCATGCTGCTGTAAAAAGCAAGTCAAAGCTGATGTTCAACAACTGACTCTCTCACGTTTTGTTGTGTGGTGTAGGCAAGTAGTTCACTAGTTAGCAGAGACTGGGAAAAACTGCCGATGGGGACAATAGATGTTTTTTTGCTTTTTTTTCTGTTTCATTCCTTTTCCACTCTCAAAGTGCTCGCCACCACCACTCATTGCTCAACCAACTTTCCCAATCTGGGTAAAGTTTTGAATCCGCTGCTGGCTGCAGTTGTCATCCACCCGGCTTGTGACACTTTCACCACCTTTTTGTACTATTTGCATGTGGTTGTACTGTGTTCATGATGAGCCAAACAAGACCGTGGCGTGGGTTGATTGCAGACTAGAAAACGAGCACAGAATGTTGCTCTCTCTCCACTTTCGAAAGTGTGTCGTCCTCTATCTTGATTATTGTCGCATTCGTCCTTTTTTCCCATACTGTCGACGTGTCAATTGGAGCTACCGCCACTTTTTGTTAGCCGCGGCGGCGGAACAATTTTGTTTTTGTTTAGCCGTGCTTTTATATTTTATTTATTTTCCCTTTCCTCTTTCACTACTGCTGCAGCAGTTGAACCCTTTCCGGCCACAGCCACCACTACTGTCTGTTTCCTTGATATATTAGCCTCGATTTTTTTCGCTCCAACTCGAGCGGGTCGACCGGGATTCATTTGGAATGCAGCAGCAGCAGCAGCAGCGCAGCAGTTGACTAACAACAACAACAACAGCAACGACTGGTGGTGAATGAGGCGTGCTTCAGCAGTTCAGGCCTGGCTGTCCTATCTGCTAAAGCTGAGGGAACTGTGGTGATGGTGGTGGCGGTGGTGGTTTGGGTGCTAGTGTTAATTTATGATTTGCCAATAAAACTCAGTGGCGCTGGGCATTAATTTGCCTGCTCCAACTGGGGCTAGTGCTGCTGCTGCTGCTGCTGCTGTCCACTTTGAAAACGATGCCAACGTCCTCTTCTTTCTTCCTTCTATTGTTTTCGATCATTTTCTCCAATACTTTGTCGATAGTCAATTTTGACGCTATCTGCCTCTGTTTCGGCCCTCGACGACCGTTATAAGGCGGTAATTTACGACGGCGGTGGTGATTGCTGCTGCTGCTGCTGCTCGGCCATTTGCATTGTATCGCGAGTTGGTCGCCGTCCACGGTGGCCGTCTTCTTTGGTTTCTTTTTGCTGTTTTTTGCTCTTCTTGTACATCGTTTTGTTCTCCCTGCTTTGCTGCTCTGGTCTCATTTTCCTGTACGATGATGGTAATGAAATTCCAGGCACATCTCTCTCCCAGTCTGTGCCAGTCTGATCAGAACGAATGAGGTGATGGCCATTACTTTTAATGGGCACCTCGTTTGCTGCTGCTGCTGCTGCTGTTATCGCTTCGATGGTTTCTGTTTCTTTTTTTCTTTCTGGAGCTGGCTGGTGTCTAATTGGAGCACTGTTTTTAATGTGTCTGTGCACTACTGTTTGTTTGCTCTCCTCCTCGTTCTTAGAATATTGTGTTGTGTTTCACTTCTATTTTCGATTTCAGGAGTTGATGACGATGATGATGAGAATAAGTGTGTGTGTGGGAGCATCGAATTTGTTTGTCTGACGCAGGCCTTTTTCGTGTGTTTACCAATGCTCTGACGCGTGTCTATTCTCGATTCTGTTTTCTTTTTCTTGCTATTCTTTGTGGTCATACCTGACGTCTGTCATTTGCTGCTGCCTAGTAGCTAACCTTTATTTATGGTTATTGTTATAGTTATTGACGGTGGTTGGTTGGCTGGATGGCTGGTGGTGATTCGGTTACACAGAGGCAACTAAAGTACAAGAGCACTAGAGGGCGAAAAGAAAAAAAGGAAAAATGCAAATTGATTTGTCAGTTGTATAGTTAGTTGGGAACGGAGCATTGTCTGAGCAGCAAATGGAAAAGGAGAGGAGACTCATTGTTGGACACACACTCAGGCAAAGATGGGATCCCCTTTCTGCATTAGAGAAAAAGAAAAGGGCAGTGGCCAGTGCCATTTGTTGTTGGGAAAGAAGGAAAGAAATTGAAGGATCGATTTCAGGGAAAGGTCCACTCTCTTTCTCCCTTCTTCTTTTTCTGATATCGTATTAGTGGCAGTGGTGGCAGCCAGGGCAGCAATTGATCAATTATCAGCAGCATTTTTATGGCAGAAAGAGGGAGGGAGGGAAAGAGTGAAGTGGAAGTGCTGCTGCCCAGTGCACAACTTTCAATTCGCAGTTGACCACCACAACTGAAGCGATTTTCGCTGTCTGACCTATTTCCTAGCCTGCTAGCTGCTGGTGATTGACACTCGATTTGTTGGGGGCTTGTACACTGATGCCTACCCTTGCTCTTTTCTTTCTTTTCGTTTCCTTTTTTGCCTGCCAGTCAGATGCAATTAATGGTCTGGCAGGCACAGAGCTGAGCATTAGGGCTGATGATTACCGCCAGCTACCATTGAGAAATCAAACAAAGTAATAATTCGAGAGCAAACCATGTAACCATGGGCTGCCTCAGTAGCTGCTTTGTTCTATCCTTTTCTTTTCTTGCGTTTGAGATGCCAATTAGTGTGTGCTTGGTAGAAGTGGTCTTCGATCTGTTACCAGGGCCGCCGCATCTTTTCTTTGTCTCCCCCGACTTTTTTCTCGGTAATGTCATTTGCGTAGCGATTATTTTTTTTCGGTTATACTAGCCGATTGTTTGTGTTCAGCACACTTTGGAGCAGCAGTTGACAGCCCTGTCGATGCTCTTCATTAGCGTGAGAATTTACATTTGACGGGACTTCGCTTCTCTCATTCCCTTGCTCATCATCATTATTGCTTCCGATTAAAGCTGATGGCGCGCCCCGTCCAAGTACCACTCGAAAGAGCAAGTGCCATTCGAGGAATAATCAGCTTTGGCGGCAGCGGCGGTGGTAGTTTGAAAAGATGATGAAGAAGCTCTTTTTTCTCTTTGGTTAAGGCTGTGCAAATTGGCCACAATGGTTAAGGCAAGGCAAGCCGAAAGCCGAGCCTGATCGGCTTTTCTAATAATCGTCTACTTCTTCTTCTTTATGACTAAACCAGTTACTGGTGATTGCAGATTTTCTTCATCGTCTTTTTATTAATTACCACTCTTCTTTCTCTTCTCTTCTTTCATAACACAGAGAATTCTTTTGGACCCAGCCAGCAACCAGCACAGCGAACCAAACCGGCGAATCAATGAATTCAATTTAGACCGCCCTACCACCCCAAAACAAATCACCACCGCAGACTCAATGGAGGAGTCGACAACATCACCCTCACCACCACCCCAACAAATACTTCAAAAGGGCCATAAAATGGCACATAAAACTGCCACCACCACCTCGCCATCACCACCGCCCCCTTGGCCGCCTTGTCTTCGCATGGCGGCGGAAGGCAGCACCAAAAACCTCTTCACCTCCTCCTTCACCACCAACAATCTAAGGCCGGCGGCAGCTTTCATCAGCCTAATCACCATCACCATCTCTTTAGCACTGCTGTGCTTTGGCACTGCTTCAGCTAGCCAGCAGCCCTCTTTCCGCAATTACCATCATCAACAGCATACGAGTAGTCACCACCTTTTACCACCGTCATTATCATCTTTCAGTGATGGAGTCAGTGGTGGCTACAACACCTACCACGTCGACCAGGGCCACGCGGAGGAGGTGGTGGCCGTGCCCCACGACGCCTACGTCGGCTACGAGGTCCTCCGCCTCAGCTTCACCTCGTCGCCCACCGAGGACGTCTCCCTCTCGGGAGATCTCCTGCTCCAAAGCAGCCGCGGAACATCCTCGACGCCGGCCATCGAGCCTCGCTTTCGCCTGCTCGCCGAGTCCGACTCGGACGCCAATCTCGTCTCCATCTTCGCCTCCGACTCGGAGGACCTGGAGCGACACGCCTACGAGATTGTCGACATGGAGGCGTTTGGCGGCGGCGAAGAACAACAACAACAATCGTCGGCGGCGGCTATTTCCACCTCTGCGCCTCCTCCTCCTCGGTCCAGCAGCACCTTTCCGCGGTGGCACTTTGCGCTGCTCTCCGACGGCCTGCTGATGACCACCCGGAACCTCGCCGACCTGGTCAACAAGCCCGTCTTTCTGGCCGTCCGCGAGGACGCCTCGCCCTACTACGTCCGCGACCGCGTCTTCCGCATCAACGTCTACAACAACACCCGCCTCTCGAAGGTTCGCTTCAGCCAGCCGTCCGCCAGCGGGCGACTGCGCGAGAACGCTCCCGCCGGCAGCCTGGTCGAGGGCCTCGAGGCGCTGCGGCTGATTGACGGCCAGGCGGTCATCGGCGGCGAGAAGGTCGTCTTTGCGCTGATCGACAATGACGCCCTGGCGTACGGCTCTGGTGGCGACGAGAGGAGTGGACTGGAGCATTTCATTCTGGCGCGGACGCCCTGGACAATCAACCACAATCGGCAGTGGTTGCGGAGCAGTTTGAACGGCGGCGATCGCTTCTAAATGGCCATCACCACCACCGCCAGGACAGCAACAACGACGACGACGCCGACAGCAAACCCTTCCGCCTCGTCAACGACTCCTCCCCGGTGGTGCTTTCCAATCGACCGCTGGATCGCGAGCAGAAGCCCTTCTACGACTTTATCCTCTCGGCACGCAGTCTGGACACTGGAGACGGCAACAACAACAGCACCGCCGCCGCCTTCTTTGCGCAGATTCCCCTTCGCATCCACCTCGAGGACGAAAATGACAACCCGCCGGTGTTTGAGCGAGCCCTCTACGAGTTCTACATCGCCCACGACACGCCCCTCTACAGTCTGATCGGCAACGTGAGCGCCGCGGACGCGGACGACTCCGACGCGGTCATCTACCACCTCACCGAGCGCCACCCCAACTTCGTCATCGTCCCCAAGACCGGCCAGCTGATGCTGATCAAGCGGGCCGCCCATGTGCCGCACCGCTTCGAGTTTGAGGTGTACGCGACGGACGATCGGATCGGCGGCGGCGGATCGAGTCATCACCACCAGCAACAACGACGTTCCAGCCAACCGGTGCCCGTCATCGTCGAGGTCTACCGAGAGGAGACGTACGACGACGACGCCGCCGCCAATGAGGACAACACTGGCGCGGCCAACTCGGCCACTCTCAACAATGACTCCAACAGCAGCAGCGGTGGAAACAGTGCCAGCAGCACCAGTGAGGAGCAGTCCTCAAGCTCGGCTACCTCTACTGAAGATGGAAAACTCCTCCTCCTCCTCCTTTGACTTGGACTTTCTGCAAAAGTCGGAAGCTACGAGCAACGTCGGCAGAGCGCGAGCCAAGCGCGAGATTCGCCACACAAAGACCTACGAGTTCAAGGAGTCGGACGGCACCACACCGGGCATGGTGGTCTTTCAGCTGGACAAGCAGTCCCCGCGGAGACCTTCCGCCTGGAGCACCCCAGCAAGTGGGTCATCGTCGACCCGAGCGGCGCGGTGAAGGTGAAGGAACCGTGGGACTACGAGCAGCTGGGCAAGGACAAGACCATCGACTTCTGGGTGGAGTGTCTGCCCAATGGCGGTGAGTAGCAGTGCCTCCTTCTTTCGTTCTTTTTTACTATTTGCCCGTTTTCAATGATTCGGCGATTCATTATTTAGTAGTGTAGTGTTGTGGGCCTTCTTTGGCATGACTCGATGATGATACTTTCCCACTCCCCCTCTCTCCCTCTTCTCATCGATGATTACATTTCAAGCACTCTCTCCCCTCCTCCTACTAATGGACAGTGAAAGTGTGCCTATCGCCTAGCTCAAGAATTTGGTGTCTTTCTTTCCCCGAGCTTTTGTCAGTTTTGAGCACTTTTATACACTTTTTTGGCGGTGGCGGCTAGGGGAGAGAGAGAGAGTGAAGGCGCGCACACTCTTTTAATGGGATTTTGATGAGCAGCAACGGCAGCAGCAGCACCAGCAAAGATGTGTGCTCCCTTCTCGATCCACTAGGATCGAGTTTAGAGAAGGAGAAGGAATAGTGTCTACTACTGCTGAAGGAATCTCTCCAGCAAGCTCGCTATGCTTAGATTTGGAGATGCCGCTAGAGCTGCTGCTCTTGCTGCTCTTAATCGGAACACTACCCTGGATTACGTCTGCTCGGATGCCCGCTCTCTCTCTCTCCCTCTCCCTCTGCCACTAATTGTCTTACTTGCTGTACTTCCGAAGACGTGCACTCTGGCTGTCTTTCTCTCTCTTGAGTTGTGCACTCTAATTATGACTGGAAGCTGCGATTGCTGCCGTTGCGCTGCACTGCTACCGCACACTTCGATTTTGCTGCCTTGCCTTGCCTTCTCGACAGCACTGCTGTGTTTGCATTATTAAGTTTGCTACCACAGCAGCAGCAGCAGCTAACCTTTCCCGGTTTTTGCTAATCTGTAGCCCAGTATGCCAGGCAGAGACATCGATTATAGAATTGCTCGGAAAGAGGAGATCGATTCAGCTCGAGTCAGCTCCCCAGAATTTTTCGTATTTGTTCCTGCTTTGTCGCCACTGACACTGTGTGTGTTTCGGGTTTGGGTACAGCCGTTTCTTGGTTTGGCTCTGTTTTGGGCTGCTGCTTCTTTTGCTGGTGGTTTTCCTCGAAGCTTAGCAATTCCCTCAGATTCCCTACATCGCCGCCGCCTGGATGGATGTATGCTGGGGGTATTCCCTTGGCTTGCCCATATAGCAGCAGCAATGGCTCAGTGTGCCGCCTGCGCCTCTCTTTCTTGCTCGATTCCTCTGTCGCCGGACTGGGCGCCAACGCAGACGAGCCCACAACACACACTTCTTGCGGGGAAGTTCGGGCTGCTTTGGGCGAACGCACACACACACATTGTCACACACAAAATTCTGCTGTGTAAAAGACTAGGCACGCCATTATTATTTTGCTGAGACTGGCCACTGCTTTGTGTGTGTGTGTGTTTTTGGACAGTGTCCGCCTGCTGCTGCTGCTGCTGTGTTGGCCAACACTGTCAATCGTTGGAGAGTTATTTTTGAGTTATATGAGGGAATTATTTGGGCGAAAATGGTGAAAAGGAGCACTTGGCTGCTGCTGTTTCTGCTGCTGCCACCGCTTCTGTCTTTCCGCATTTCGTTCTCGCTCTCTGGTCTCTGTGTGTTTTATCGATCAAGAGTGTAGGGGCTACCGCAGGGATTTCTGAGCAGCAGCACCGATGATGATGTGATGGTGGTGGTGAGATAACTGCTGAGAGTGTGTGTCCACTTGCTTTCAAGCGTTGTTTGCAGTGGCACACACAACCCTGCCACCCGAAACCGAAACCACTTTGCATAGACTTTAAATTAAATTAGCCACTCTCTCTCTCTCCCTTTCTTTTGTCTAAAGTGATGCGTCTTCTTTAGTTTGGTAGTGTCCACTTCTCCCACTCCTTTGGTGGGTAACTCACTCACTCAGACACTCACTGACACTGTCGCTAATTGCCCCCTCTTCTTCCTCTTCGGTCACACGGTCGCACCTAATTGTGATCTCTCTGTCTTTCTGTCCACAGAGAAACTTTGCTCTTGGCCTTTCTCGCTCTCTTGTGTTTTCTTTTCCATTTGCAGTCGTCGTTCGTTCTCTCGCGTTTGTTCCGCTGGCGTCCAGTCTGGCTGGCGGTTAATGAAGCGCGCACTTGCTCGCTGGCTGGCAGTGAATGCCGTTGCGAGAATTAGCGCCGAGAATTACTCGCTAATTAATTAGCGTGCTGGCACTGCTACTTTCTACTCATCAGCAGCATCATCATCATCAAGTTTGTCTTGGCCAGTCGCCAACTTGTGCATTTTTGTTTGCTGCTGGGGGAGGAGGTAGAACTTTAGGGTTTCAGTAGTGTTTCGTTTTCAGTGCTCGACTTCTCTTTGGAGGACTTTTAATTATCACTGTGCTCTCTTTCAGTGGTTGTGTGTGTGTTTATTTCGTGTCTCGGTGTGTTTGTTGTCTTAATGGAGGGAGGGAGGGAGGGAGTTGGGAATCACTTGCCGCGTTCTCTCCTCTCTGCCGCTGGCAGTGGCAGTCGTAGCGAGCACACGTCCACATGGCAACATTTTCAAAGCTAGTGGTGGTGAACTGCCTGCAAAACGAAGATGGAGAGCGAGCACCTCTCTCTCTCTCTTTCCTTTGGCAGCAGTGTCAGTGACCGATCTCCCCCGATCTCCTCTACGCTGCTACGGCGTCGGCTCGGAGCAATATGACGCCCGGCGAGAGGCGAACAGACAGCACACTGCCTAGCACCACTGTAAAGTAATGGCAGCAGCAGCAGCATTACCGGTCTCTCTGCCATTACTTTATTTCATTGCTCCTGCTGCTCTTCTTCTTCTTCTTCTTCTTCTCATTCTTTTCACTGTCGATGTGCTCACGATGCTGTCGAATTGTACAGAGACATGGGCAGACATTTATGCTGCTGCTTCTGCTGCTGACGCTTTTTTCAAAGGTCATTGAATTTGACCGAATGAAATCATAAGCAGTGGTGGTGGTGGTGGTGAGCTACCCGTTTGCTGACCAGTGACCACCACTGGCCATTGTCGTGTTCTTTGCCACGAGACTGCCGATTTTTGTTGTTTTTTTTTCTTTGCGGTGGTGGCGGCGGCGGCGGCAGGAAAGTCTTTGTCCGGGTTAGCTGCTGCCGTCGACAACAGCTCAGAGCCTACTTCCTAGGCTTTACGGCTTTCGGAGCACTACTTTACTGCTGCTGCTCATGCACACTCTAATCTAATCGCAGACGCATTATTTCTATTTGCTGTCGTGTGCGGGCGGTAAAAACCACTGCCGGCTGCAGTTTTCCCAGGGCTAGTGAATTTAGTTTAGTTTTCTTGTATATGGCCGGTGAAAGTGTGTGTTTGCGTTTTGCGTAGTGTCCATCTCAATCGGAAGTGAATTGTGAATTTTGCTTTTTTCCTAATCGAGCCACTTTGTGTTTTGTTTACCGACCAGATAGACCAATGCAATCACCAAAAAAAAAATCAAATAGCCCATCTCTCTCCTCTTCTCGCTCTCGTTTTGTGGAGATCTCATTTTAAGTGAATCGATTTGTATATTTGCCTTCCCGCTTTTTCTTTGGTTTGCCACCAAGGCGCGCACCAGCTGCCGGCTACTACGCTACTACCCACACTTTGGAGTTTGGAGCGTAAGTGTAGCGAGTGTGCAAGTTTAAGTTTAAGTCACCGTGAATTATTCAGCTCACTTTTTTATTCACACCACACACACACCAAACAGTGCCATTTTCTGCTGCTGCCGCAGCTTTTGGCTCATTCAGCCCACCTCTCTTTCCTCCTCTTCTTCTACTTCTTCCTCGCTTACACTTTGGGATTTTCGAATCAGCTCATTTGAATCGATTTCAAAGCTCTACTTCTTTAAACTTTTAGCCTGCCGCTAGCGCTGCACTACCACCACACTTCTCTACTGAGCCCTCTCTAGCCCGAAACTAATTTGGCTGGTGGAATTTTAATTGAAACGCTGACGATTGTCATCTGCTTCTTGGTTGGCAAAAGTTGTGCCACGTTTAGGTTTTTTTTCTGTCCGCTGTGCGCGGTGTGTCGCCACTGGAATTTTAACGAGTTGCTGCAGAGGAGGAGGAGAAAGAGTGACCAGTTTTTTTGTTTGGGTTTTGATGATCATGATCTTGTATTTTGAGTATTTTTGGTCCTTTCTCTCTGTCTGCGGTGGTGGTGGCAAATTGCTGCTTTTTGCGGAACTTCAGCAATGGGGCGACGGCAGCAAAAAATGAAGATTGATTAGGAAGTGCCTGGCAAAGTGTTGCCCATTCTGCAACTCTTTCTCTCTCTCCCTTTGCCAACCCTAAAACTAAGATGGATCGGGAAGGAATATCTGTTCCACTATTGCTTCAGAATATTCTGTTCTCAATTTTGGCCTCGACTTCCGTTTTGAAGCTCCCCTTTACCCCATTCGTCTGCTGTCTGCATTATTGCCCTGATGATGTCTGTCTATGTGTGTGTGTCTGTGCATTATCTGTCCTGCTTTAATTACCCAGCATCAGCAGCAATGACAGTCTGTCAGCGGATTTGTCGCTCACCCTTTCAGTGAAAAGGACCGGTTTGATGTGCCTGAACCTCTCTCTCTCTCTTTGAAGACCTTAATCCCCCTTTTCTTCTTCTGCTCTTTGTATGCTCGCTCAGCATGTGCACAGTCTTCTTCTTGTTGCTGTTGTTCTCCTTGTACGTCAGACTCAACATTGCGCAAAGAAGTTGCTGTGTGATCATCGCATTGTTTGGCTGTGTTTGTGTGTTCCCCTTTTCCTCCGGAACAGCACCACCACCACACACCGACACACATTGATCGATCAGGGCTGTTGTTGTTGTTGCTGGTTGCACACTACCAACAAGGACGACGACGACGACGGCAAATCGGATCAGATGACCTGATGAGGATGATCGATCACACACATTTTATTTCTGTCGGGCTCTTCTCCATCTTCTCTCTGCGCCCTTCGAACCCTTTTCTAAAAATTGCACTGTGGTGGATTGGGGTGACCGCATTTGTCATCAGTTGCTGCTGCTGAGGTTGCTGAATTTTAATTTGTTTTTCAAAACTTTGAGGCAACTTTGTTTATGAAATGTTTGAGAAAAACAGCGTAAGTTGGCCGCTGTTTATCTTCTTCAATTCAGTGTTGAGCAGCAGCAGCAGCAGCAGAGGCAGTGCACACTGTTTTCAATTAGAGCTAATTAGCGAGTGTTGAAAGCACACACACACACAGTTTCAGTGCTGTCTCTATCTCTCTGGTCTCTCTGTGTGTTTTTCAGGATCTGGTTTGATTCCCACTATTATTATTGCCTCTGCTGCTGTTGCTGCTGCTGTTTACCACGATCAATCATGGTGGCGCCTGGGCACACTGGGCCTCAACGGCAAAGGTTCAGGTGCACTCAGTGAAAACAGCGGCCCGAATTAGTGGTGGAGGAAGAAGAGGCTGATTCGAAGTGACAGTGACAGTAGTGCACCACTGCACTCTCTGCACTCTCTCATTTCTGCTGGAATGGGCAGAAATGGCACAGAGAAGAGGAGGAGGAGGATTGACATTTGCATAATATTATTGTCGTGCTTCGCTGCAGATTGGCTGCTGCTGCTGCTGCTGCTGCATATTTTTCAGTGTGTTTTGTAAAACGGTGCACAGCCCTTTCTTCTTCTTCTTCTTCTTTCTTTCTTGCTTCTATTAGAACTGCTTTTCACTGCAAATCACGGGACGCGGAAGAGAGAAATGACTACTAGACGGCGGCCAGTTTTGTTCGCTGCTGTCTCTCTCGAATGGAGCATTATTCCTTTTCTTCTTCTTCTTCTTCTTCTTCCACCACCACCACTTTTCTGCCATTGCTTTCTGCCATTTGTTCAGCTAGCGGTCAGTGCAGCAGTTTAGATACCGCTGCCCTGATCTCCTTCTGATCGCCCCCCCTCCCCCTTGCTTCGTTAGTGCGGTAATTAATGATACTCGGCGGACAGCAATGGTGGACAGCGGCAGCAGCAGCAGCGGCCATTTATCGCCCGTCTACAATCAATCTCGACGGACGAGGGTAAAGAAAAGACTGAAGAGGGAGAGAAAGAAAGAACGGGTAGAAAATGAGGCTTATTATTGTGCTGCTGTCAATTGAAGGAGAAGAAGGAGACAACGGCGATGAATTGGCAATGGGGCGCCCTGCTGCCGCTGCCACGGCCGCTGCTGACCAGAGCGGAAACACGAGCACCACTACCACCACCACGCAGCAGACCACCTTTGTTCAACAATGTCGATGATCACAATTAGCTGCGGTAATTACATTTAGGCTGTAGTGGTGGTGGTGGTGGTGGTGGTGGTGTAGGCAGGAGGTAATAGCTGCTACTTCTGCTCCTGCAGTAAGTGTCAAAGATTTCCCCTCTCTCTTCTTCATTTTCTTTCATTCTCTTTCTTGAAGCCTGATGGTTATGATGACGGTGGTGCTGGCGGTGTGGTGGTGGTGATCATCACCGTCCGTTGTCCGCACACTGCCAGTCTCTGTCTGTTTGTCCGTGTCTTCCATGTCCAGTCATTGTTGTGAGGCAGCAGCAGCAGCAGCAACTTCAGTGCACGGTCATAGTCTTCTGATTACTATTACTATTACTATGACCACTATCACTGCCGCTGCCATTGTTGTCAGCGGATGATACAATCGCCGGGTACTGTCTTGCCTAGCTGAGCTGAACTCTGCTGAGCTTGCTCTCCTCCTCCTCCTCTCCTCCTCGAATGTCAGCTGGCCACCATTGTTGTTTTCTTCTTCTCCATTTTCTGTTTCCTTTTTGCTCTGCTCTGTTCTGCTCTGCGCGCTGTGTTGGTCACCTAATTGAGCGAATCATCCGAATGTGCGAGCTTTCTTCAGCTTCTTCCTCTGCCTTAGTAGAGGTGAGCAGCAGCAGCCTCACTTTGTCTAACCCGACCATCTACTCTGCTCTGATTCGGATTTAGATTCACAGTTTGCCCGCACTGAATGTGCGGGC
Source organism: Tyrophagus putrescentiae (assembly GCA_024499935.1). Taxonomy (NCBI): domain Eukaryota; kingdom Metazoa; phylum Arthropoda; class Arachnida; order Sarcoptiformes; family Acaridae; genus Tyrophagus; species Tyrophagus putrescentiae. Next base: position 745,952 of record JAMZRA010000004.1, read on the forward strand.
TTAGAGCGGCACTCGCCCGCCTCGTCAATTAGTGCCCACTGCTGCTGCTGCTGCTGCTGTTGATCTATCGTGATGGAAGCAAATAGAATCACGAACTTTTCCTTCTCTCGATCGCCCCGGACTCATTAATTATTGAAATTGTTGCTTCTGCCGGTGGTGGTGGTGGTGGTCGGGTATTCTTGGTTTGCGAGTTTGCACACACACTTGAATGGCATTGTTTGTCGTCGTCCTTTCGTCTTCTTCTTCCGTCACTTCAGTGTCTGATGTCGTTGTCCGGTGGCAATGGCACCACAGCAGCAGCAGCAGCTGTCTAGTTTGTTGCAGGGTAGCACCAAGTTCAGTGTGAACATCAATTCTTCCTCTTTCTTTTCCTCTAAGGGGATTTGGTGTTGCCCGTTTGTTGCGTGTCAAGGTGCCGTAAGTGCGCGAGCTGATCGAGGTGGTGGTGGTGGTCACTGAGACCTTCAACGTTCTAGCCATATTTCTCATTTGCTGACAAATGAAGGAAAGAGAGGAACAAACAGTTTGCTTTAGTTTTGTGGAGCTTATTAGCGACAGTGCTGCTGGTGCTCTATTACCCCCTCTTCCTCCACCAGACAGACAGACAGTACTCCATTACTCAGCAGTCTGTGCCCAGCAGCTGTCGACACCGTCCCAGCTGCAGCTGTTGTTTGTCTGCAAATGTCAGACAGTTCAGGGCTACCTTTTTGTGCACTACTTGAAGGCAAGAGGGTAGGCTCCCCTCTCATTTACCCTCTCTACATCCTCTCCCTCTTTTCTAGTAAATCGGTCGCCTTGTTTTTGCTTAGATTTGGTAGTACCATTCTTTTTCTTTTTCCCCCACCTTTCCGGAGACTGTTGCCAGTCATTTCCCCTCACTGATTAGCAGCCCACTGCATAGACTTACTAATTGAAAAAAAAGAAAAGTTCGCTTTTTTTACTAATTGGAATACCTATTTTTCTTTTTCTCTACACAGACTCCGGCGAGAAGGTCCGCCAGCGCATCATCATCCACATTCGCGACACCAACGACGAGAAGCCGTACTTTATTAACCGCCCCCTGCCGATGCAGGCCGTCGTACAGCTGAACGCCAAGCCCGGCGAATCGGTGTACAAGCTGCAGGCGCGGGACCCGGACACCGACCACAACATTCACTACTTCCTGGTGCGCGACCGGACGGGTGGCCGCTTTGAGGTCGACGAACGGACCGGCGAAGTTCGGGTCAAAAGCTTTGAGCCGTTTATGCTCGACAAGGAGTACGTCATCTACGTGAAGGCGGAGGATCACAATGGCTCTACCGGCGACCGGACCTTCCAGTCGACGGAGGAGGCGCGCCTGTCGATAATGGGCGGCAAGCGGGCGCCGCAGTTCTACATGCCCCACTACGAGACGACGATTCCGGAGAACCAGCGCAAGGACTCGGACATCATCGAGGTGAAGGCGAAGTCCTTTGCCGAGCGGCAGATTCGCTACACGCTCAAGGCGCAGGGCCTCGGTGCGGGCACCTTCAACATTGAGCCGACCAGCGGCATTGTGAAGCTGGCGAAGGAGCTCGACTATGAGGAGCTGAGGCAGCCGAAGACCTACCAGCTGATGGTGATTGCCACGGAGGACTCGGGTGGCTTCAGCACCCAGGTGGAGCTGACCATCAAGGTGGTCGATGTGAATGATAATGTAAGTGGTGGTGGTGATTGTTTGTTTACATGTTGAAGGTTCTAATTCTCTCTCTCGCTTTTCAGGCGCCCCGCTTTGAGCTGCCCGACTACCAGGCGCTGAACATTGACGAGGACATACCGATCGGCACCAGCATCCTCCAGGTCTCCGCCACCGATATGGACACGGGGAAGAACGCGGAGATCGTCTACACCGTCGACCGGGATGACTTTGTCATCGACTCGAAGGGCATCATTCGCTCCAATAAGCGCCTCGATGCGGACGTCAACAACACGTACGTCTTCACTGTGCGGGCCACCGACAAGGGCGACCCGCCGCTGACCGGCACCGCCACCGTGCGCGTCTACACGGAGAACAAGAACGACGAGGTGCCCAAGTTCAGCCAGGACGTCTACACGCCAATGTGGACGAGAACGCCGGCCCCGACACGCTGGTCACCACGGTGGTGGCCAGCGACAAGGACGGCGACGGCATTCTCTTTGGCTTCGTCGGCGGCGGCACCACCTCGGGCATGTTCACCATCGAGGAGCGAACCGGGGTGATTCGCCTCAGCTCGGGCAGCATCGAGCTGGACAAGGACAAGTACGAGCTGAATGTGACGGCCGCGGATGATGGGACGTGCTGTCGAAATGGGGCGAGGACGATTCACACCAGCACGGCGCTGGTGGTCGTCTTTGTCACTGATGTCAATGATAATAAGGTAAGCCGTGGTGGTGGTGGTGGTTTGTGATTTTTCAAGCTAATCTTTTCTTTCTTTTATTTTAGCCCGAGTTTGTTGACTGCGCCTCCTACGAGCCGAAGGTGGAGGAGGCGACCCAAAGTGGGACGCACGTCATCACCGTGAAGGCCACCGACCAGGACAAGGGCCACAACGGCCAGGTGCGCTACTCCATCGTCCAGCAGCCCAACCAGAAGGGCACGAAGTTTGTCGTCGATGAGATCACCGGCGAGATCAAAACGAACAAGGTCTTTGACCGCGAGGGCGACGATGGCCGCTTTGTGTCTCTGACCGTCAAGGCGACGGACCGGGGAACGCCCCCGCTTGAGGGCGTCTGCTCCTTCAAGGTGGAGATTACCGACATTAACGATAATGTAAGTGACGCACTCTTTTGGAATGTTGTTGTTAAAAAACATAACCGTTTTACCCTTTCTCCAGGCACCGCTCTTCGACCGGCAGGAGTACAAGGAGTACGTCCGCCAGGACACCGCCATCGGCACCAACATCCTCCGCGTGTCCGCCTCCGACGAGGACGCCGACATGAACGGCATCATCAGCTACAACCTCTCCGTCCTGGACAAGGCCAGTGACCTCGAGTACTTCCGCATCAACCGCGAGTCGGGCTGGATCAGCCTGGCCCGCCCCCTGGACGGCGACCACTACTCGCTGCGGGCCATTGCCACCGACAACGGCGTCCCGCAGCACCGCGCCACCGTGGACATCAGCATCGACGTGGTGGACCGGGCGAATAACCCGCCGATCTGGGACAAGGCCGAGTACGGGCCGATTCGCATACCGGAGAACGTGCCCATCGGCCACAAGGTGATCAGCATCAAGGCGCGGTCGGGCATCCCCGACAACCCCACCGTCTTCTACACGCTGATGAAGGGCGGCACTGAGCAGACGAACAAGAAGGACACCTTCTACGTGATCCAGTCGCCCGGGGAAGGGGACGAGATCTGGGCGGACATTTGCGTCAACTCCCCGCTCGACTATGAGCGCATCAACCAGTACAACCTGACGGTGCGGGTGCAGAACAACGGCATTCAGCAGCTCGGCTCGGAGACGACGGTGCACATCTACCTGAAGGACCAGAACGACGAGATACCGCTCTTCATTGAGAAGGAGCAGGAGACGGTGCTGGAGGGCATGCCCATCCACACCAAGGTGACGCAGGTGGAGGCGGTCGATCGAGAGGACGGCGCCCTTCAACAAGGTCTACTACAGCATCGTGTCGAAGGACCCGCCCGGGAGCCGTTCACCATTGACCGGGAGACGGGGGAGATCTTCACCAATATGGAGTTTGATCGGAGGAGAAGCAGGCCTATGCGATTCTGGTCAGGGCGGAGGATGGGGCGCCCTCGGCGCGGCCCAACGCCAAGCCCAATGAGCCCAACTATGGTAAGCTGCTGTTTGGATTTTTTGGGGTTTGAGTTTTTTGCTAATTTTTTGTTTTGTGCTATTTGCAGTGACCAAGTACATTCGCGTGTCCATTGCCGACAAGAACGACAATGAGCCGTACTTTGACCAGGCGCTCTACGAGGCGGAGGTGAACGAGGACGAGGACATTCACCACACCGTCATCACCGTGACCGCCAAGGACAAGGATGAATGTGAGTGCTTGGTTGGGGAAAGTTTTAGGATGTTTTACTAACTTTAATTTTTATTCTGCCTTTAGCGTCGAGAATTCGCTACGAAATCACCCGTGGCAATCACGGCGGCGCCTTTGCCGTGAAGAATGAGACCGGCGCCATCTACGTCGCCGGCCCCCTCGACTATGAGACGCGAAAGGAGGTTCGTACCAATCATTTTCTAGACTCTCTTTTCTTTTCTTCTTTCTTTCTTTTCTTTCCTTTGTTTGTATTGCAATTTGCCGTAGTTGTAGTAGTAGCGGTTGTTTGTAGCCGTAGTGTTTTGTTGTAGTGTTTTGTAGTGTGTTGATTGGCTTGAAGTGCTGGTGCTCACCAAAACGACTTTTTCCTCTCCTCTTCTTTACTGCTGCCCACCCTGGATCGGTTTGTACAACTTCTTTTCCAATCTTAACCACTTGACCACTGCTACAGTACCGCCTGCGCCTGGTCGCCTCTGACAATCTGAATGAGAACCACACGACGGTGGTGATTCACGTGAAGGACTGCAACGACGTGCAGCCCGTCTTTGACCGGCCCACCTACGAGACGCAGATCATGGAGGAGGACGACCGGCTGCTTCCGAAGCGAGTTCTTCAGGTGATGTCTTTGTGTGATTTTGTGAGAGATTTGTGAAAGTGAGTGAGTTGACCCCTATTGAACCTGAACTGCCCAACAACGCAAATTGCACACAAACACTTCTTTTCCGCCTTCTTCTTTCCTCGTCTTTTTTTCCCTTTTTGATTTGTAGTTACACTTGCTAATTTACGCCCCTTTTTATTTTCCCCCTTAAATGTTTTCGAAAAATGCCCCCAACTCCCCCCCGTAGTACAACCTGACCGTAGTCGTCTCTGACACACTGTTCGAAAACAGCACCCAGGTGCTGATCATCGTCAAGGACGTGAACGACCTGCCGCCCAAGTTTGAGCAGAGCTCCTATGAGACGACCATCTACGAGGAGGACGACCGCCACCTGCCCAAGACCATTCTCCAGGTACACTACATTTTTTGTTTGGAACTTCAGCTTTTTCTACTAACCACTAACACCACACTAACTCCCCAAACGAATGAGAGTGATTGCCATGAGAGAGTGCTCCACAGGGTAACCCCAGCAATCGTTCCCTTGCTAAACCTTTTTTTTCATTCATCTACCTCAGGTCACCGCCACCGACGGCGATCGAGACCGCCCGCAGGAGATTGTCTACTTCCTCACCGGCCAGGGCATTGACGACAAGAATGCGCAGAACAGCAAGTTCAGCATCAACTCGACGACGGGCGAGATTTACGTGCGGAAGCCGCTGGATCGGGATCTGCCCACCGGCCGCTCTCAGTGGCGGTTTACCGTCTTTGCCGAGGACGAGGGCGGCAATGGCCTGGTCGGCTACGCCGATGTGCTGGTCAACCTGCGAGATATTAACGATAATGTAAGCGGCTAAGGTTTCTATTCACTTTTAGAACATCTTTTTAAAATATCATCTTTCCTAGGCGCCCTTCTTCCCGCAACCGCGCTACGAGGGCAACGTCACCGAGAATGGCACCGCCGACATGACCGTCATGACGATGTCCGCCATCGACTACGACGACCCGGCGGAGGGCAGCAACGCCAAGCTGAAGTACGCCATTGAGCAGAACCAGGTGAACGAGCACGGCCAGCTGATCTTCAAGATTGACGAGGACACGGGGACGATCAGCACGCTGGTCTGCTGCCTCGACCGAGAGCAGAACCCCGAGTATACGATCAAGGTGGTGGCCACTGATGGCGGTGGGCTGAAGGGCACCGGGACGGCCACCATCAAGATCAAGGACATCAACGACCAGAAGCCGGAGTTCACCAAGAAGGAGTGGAACGTCGAGGTGGACGAGACGGAGGGCGACCTGCTGCCGGAGACGCCGATCCTCGTCGTCTCCGTCAACGACCAGGACCTGCTGGAGACCAATCGCTTCAGCTACAAGGTCATCGAGACCAGTCCCGGCGCCGATAAGTTCACCATGGTCACCAACTCCGATGGGACCGGCTCGCTGAAGGTGGCCAAGCCGCTGGACTATGAGGACCCGGCGCAGCGGTACGGCTTCAACATTACCATTCAGGTGAGCGACAATGGCGAGAGCACCAGCGACCCTTTCCACCTGGACTACGCGAAGGTCAATGTACGGCTGAGGGACATCAACGATAATAAGGTGAGCATTTTTTGTTTCTGGTTTTTGAACACCAAATCTAACCTTTTTGTTAATTTCTTTAGCCTGAATTCGAGAAGCCCAACATGAGGTGACCGTCCAGGAGGACTCGAAGGTGGGCACGACGCTGGCCACCTTCAAGGCGCGGGACGCCGACCGCGGCGGCCTCTCCCGCGTCAGCTACGCCATTGACCGCTCCTCCGACAAGAAGCGGCAGTTTACCATCGCCCAGGACGGCACCGTGAAGATTCAGCGAATGCTCGACCGCGAGGAGACGCCCCGCCACCAGGTGAAGATCCTCGCCGTCGACGACGGCATTCCCTCGCGCACCTCCACCGCCACGCTCACCGTCGTCGTGGCGGACATCAACGACAACGCCCCGCGTTTCCTCAAACCGTACCGCCCGGTCATCATGGAGAATTACCCGCCCACGAAGGTGGAGGAGATCCTGGCCACCGACGACGACGACCGCAGCAAGGGCAACGGCCCCCCGTTTACCTTCCGCCTCTCCAAGGACGCCCCCGACTTCATCAAGGAGTTCTTCGACGTGCAGCAGGACGTGAAGGGCGCCAACGGCGACGGCATGGCCATCGTCAGCTCGAAGAAGGAGTTTGACCGCGAGGTGCAGAAGGAGTACCTGGTGCCGATTGTCATCCGCGACGCCGGCTACCCCGCCAAGTCGGGCACCAGCACGCTGACGGTGATCATCGGCGACGCCAACGACAATCGGATGTACCCGGGCGCGAAGAACATCTTCGTGTACAACTACCGCGGCCAGTCGCCGCCCACGCCGATCGGTCGCGTCCACGTGGAGGACCTCGACGACTGGGACCTGCCGGACAAGAGCTTCTTCTGGGAAAATAGCATGGCCCATCCGCTCTTTGACCTGAACACCGAGGACGGCATGCTGACGATGAAGAATGTGACCAACGGGGAGTACCACCTCCGCTTCACCGTCCTCGACCAGAAGCACACGCAGAATGTGGTCAGTAATGTGACGGTAACCGTGCGGGAGCTGCCCGAGGAGGCCGTCTACAACTCGGGCTCCATCCGCGTGGCGGGCATCACCGCGGAGGACTTTATCCGCGTGTGGTTCCCCCTGCGCAACAAGCAGGAGAAGAGCATGTACGAGAAGTTCAAGGACGTCCTCTCGCGCATCCTCAAGGTGGACCGCGAGAAGGTGGACGTCTTCAGTCTGATCACCCGCTCGGAGCGGCCCCCTGTCACCGACATTCGCTTCGCCGCCCACGGCTCGCCCTACCTGAAGTCGGTCTTCCTCGACGGCGCCGTCACCCTCAACCGGAAGGTGATTGAGCACCAGGTGGGCATCAACATCACCATGGTCGGCATCGACGAGTGCCTGGTGGAGAATCTGAACTGCGAGTCGGCCAGCTGCACCAACGTCCTCGAGATTCTGCCGCAGCCGATGTGGTGCGCCAACCGAACGTCCTTCGTCGGCGTGAACGTCGGCGTCAAGGCGAAGTGCGTCTGCGGGCCGCGGGACTTTGAAGAGCCGGAAACCTGCCGGAAGATGCCGCCGCACTGCCTGAACGGCGGCCGCTGCACCGACTCCGCCGTGGGCGCCCTGTGCACCTGCCCCGATGGCTACCACGGCCCTCGGTGCGAGATGAGCACCCGGACCTTCCACGGCGAGGGCTGGGCCTGGTTCCACCCGCTCTCCGTCTGCGCCGACACCCACCTCAGCCTGGAGTTTATGACCCGGACGCCCAATGGCCTCCTTCTCTACAACGGACCGATGGGCGAGCCGACCGAGTCCTCGAACAATTTCAACAACGAGTACACCGTGCGGGACTTTGTCTCGCTGGAGCTGCAGCGGGGCAACCCCCGCCTCCTGATCGACTTTGGCTCGGGCACCGCCGAACTGACCGTCCACCCGATCGGCGACCTGCACGACGGCGAGTGGCACCGCCTGGACGTCTACTGGAGCCGCGAGACGGCCCGCCTGGTGGTGGACAGCTGCGTCGGCGTGCCCTTCAACGACGACGACCCCTCGCGGGTGGACCGCTCCGCTGCGAGAACATCACCCAGATAGTCGGCTTCAATGAGTTCCTCAATGTGAACAGTCCGCTGCAGCTGGGAGGCGTCTATCAGAAGCCGGGGGCGGCGGGAGTTTCCTCCTCAGCACCCTCCCCGGCGGTGTCCTTCATCAACGCCAACTACTACCACCTCCCCACCAAGGTCGGCTTCAACGGCTGCATGCGCAATGTGATCCACAACAGCGTCATGTACGACCTGATGTCGCCGGGTTCCTACGCCAACTCCGAGCCAGGATGTTCCGTCTCCGAGGAGGCGTGTCGGGCGAATTCAGTAGCCAGCCGCTGCCTGCACGGCGAGTGCCAGGCCAGCTTCACCACCGCCCGGTGCGTCTGCGAGCCCGGCTGGACGGGACCGGCCTGCGACCGGGAGACCCTCTCGAAGATGTTCCAGACTAATAGCTACATCAAGTACGCCATCTCCTTTGACCCGGACCCCTATCGAAATGAGGTACAGCTGCAATTTCGAACTCGGCAGAAGAACGGCGAGCTGTTCCGCGTGGCCAGCAAGCACTACCGCGAGTACTGGGTGCTGGAGGTGAAGGAGAAGAAGCTCCGGTTCCGCTTCAACCTGAACAACCTCGAGGAGCGGGAGGTGTGGCTGCCCTTTGTCTCCGTCTCTGACGGGCAGTGGCACACGGTGAAGGTGCAGCGGTTCGGCTCGACGGCCAGCATTGCGCTGGATGGCGGTGGAGGGCGGAGGTTCAACGAGGTGACCGACTATGAGGGCCTCCACCAGCTGCTGGTGGTGGACAAGCAGAATGTGATGGCGGGCGGCTTTGCGCAGATTGTCGGCCCCTCGCAGTATGTCGTTGATTTTGACTTTTTGGAGGGTGAGTTTTTGTTGGGTTTTGAGGGTTTGAGATTTAGAGCTAATTTGAACTCCATTCTAGGTTGCATGATGGACATTCGCCTCGACGGGCGACAGCTGCCGATGGAAAACGGCTCGGAGAACGCCTACGTCGTCGAGGCGCGGAACATCATCACCGGCTGCCCGTCGAACAATCCCTGCGAGGGCATTCACTGCAATCAGCCCTTTGAGTGCGTCGACCTGTGGAATCTGCACGAGTGCAGGTAGGTGGAATGGCTTTTAGTTTTGTTTATGTTTCCTTTCCTTTTTTTCCGTTCTCTTTCCTCTTTGCCTAACCTCTTTCTGTGCGCTACTAACACCTGAACTTGTCTTTTCTTCTTTCTCTTTCTACTAACTTTTCTGAATGTGCTATGGCTATCTCCTTTCCTCTCTGTCTTTCTTCTCTCTCTTTCTCGGACTACTTGCAATCACGAATGCCTCAGATGTCCGCTGGGCTTTCAAATGACCAATGACGGGAAGAACTGCACCGACCTGAATGAGTGCTACCCGCTGAACCCCTGCCTGAACGGCGGCCTCTGCACCAACTACCCCGGCGGCCGGGGCTTCGAGTGCACCTGTCCGCCGGGCTTCTACGGCCGCTACTGCAATGCGGAGAAGGTGGGCAAGGAGCTGACGCTGAGCAGCGCCGCCCTCATCATGATCATCGTCTGCATTGTCAATATCATGAGTACGTATCGGTATAGCTAGAGTGGTCATCATCATCATCGAGTGTGCTGGTTGTTGCAAAGAGTCCAAAGGCTTTCTCTCTCTCTCTCTCTCTCCTCTTTCTGGTTCTTTCCACTGCTGTTGCGCTTTTCTGTCCCTATCTCTGTACTGTCTAACGCCCCCCAAACCCAAAAAACTGAAACACAATAACACTGACACCCCAATCTTCTCCCCCTCAATTGCCCCTTCTCATCCTCCTCATCTTCAGCTGTCCCGCCGGCTTCCAAACCACCCCAAACCGCCTGAGCTGCGAGGACAAGAACGAGTGCGAGTGGCAGCCCTGTGGCCTGGGCGGCACCTGCTTCAACATTCCCCACGGCGGCGGGCACTGGTGCGAGTGCCGCGGAATGGACGACCGCCCGGAGAGCGCCTTCCGCTGCGACAACTGCAGCTGCGTCGACGGGCCGCCGCTGGCCGCGGGCAAAGCCGCCATCGGCATCGGCAATGACGCCGTCCTCATCATCGTCCTCTGCATTGTCTTCTACCTAAGTAAGAGAATTGTGGAGTGTTACCCCCTTCGAGAGATTTTCATCACCAGAAAATGAGAGAGAGAAAGTCTTCGGAGCTTTGCCATCACCGATTGACCAGTGATTGATTTCAGTGATTTGAGCTTTGTAACTAATGTTTGTTCCTCTTTTTCCCTTCCCTTCCCTTCCCTTCCCTCCATCTAGTCCTGGTCGTGGTGATAGTCGCCTACACGCGCAGCCGCCGGCCGCCGAACAAGTTCGGCCACGACGTGGACGACGACGTCCGCGAGAACATCATCGCCTACGACGACGAGGGCGGCGGCGAGGACGACATGAACGCCTACGACATCACCCCGCTGCGGATACCCATCGACCCGACGGGGGCGACGCTGCCCGGCAAGCCCACCATGATCAGAGACATGCGCCAGCGGCAGTGTACGTTTTGGGGATGAGGAAGGGGTTTTAGAATTTTGTTTTAATTTTTAAACTTATTTTTGCAGACCCACCCGAGCACGCCCTCCTCACCCCGACGTGGGCGAGCTAATTCGGGAGAACCTCGACAAGGCGGACACCGACCCGAATGCGCCGCCCTTTGATGATCTGCGCAACTACGCGTACGAGGGCTGCGGCAGCACCGCCGGCTCCCTTAGCTCACTGGCCTCGGCGATGGACCTCGACAATGAGAACACCCTGGAGTTTGATTACCTCAACCAGTGGGGGCCCCGCTTCCAGAAGCTGGCCACCATGTACGTGCCACACGACAGCGAGGAGGAGTAGAGGAAAGAAGAGGCGGATGGCTGTGTTCTTATATTTTAAACTAGTGCCTGCAAACAAACAACAACAACAAACTGAAACAAACAAACAAAATCTGCCAAAGGGAAGAACTGAAGACTCAACTTGTCAACTCGTTGCAATAATAACTACTTCAATTACACACCTACAATCAAAACACTGAAAATGTTCAGCCGCCCTCACCGCATTTACTCTCTCTCTCTCCTTCACGCTCATACCGCTTTTCCCTTCTTTTTCACCGTCACCACCAAAACTTCTGATCATCATCATCACCATCCTCCTCATCACTTTGCCATTATCACATCCCCCCTTTTACACAAATCTTCAATTCTTTTGCTTTTACAGCTCTTTTTCTCTCGTACTCTCCTGATCTCAGTCGCGACCAACACTGCTCTAACAGTTCTCTCTCTCTCTCTCTCTCTCTCTCTCTCTCTCTCTCTTGCCCACATTCCACAGAACTGGGGCTGGAACTGCAGCTCTTTCTCTCCACTCTTTGTACCAACCTCCAAAACTGTTTCCTCGCACTAGCTCTCCTTCCTTTCTTTCAGTATTTACGAGAGTGGAGTTTTTTATACGACTTTTTTTCTTTCTTGCTATCATTGCTAGGCATTCTCTTATACTCTCTTTTTTGTACACTGTAAATACCACTACTTTTACATCAGACGGCGTCACACCACCACCCACTACCTGACACTAGTCATAGAGTCTACTTTTTCTTTTCTTCTTTTTGTACTTCTTTTCCATTTTCTTTGCTGTACATTGTCATTGCTTACCACACAACACCATTCTGTCTGTATGTTGTATACTACACACCACTTCCTCTTTCCCATTTTCTTAACTGCTGATTCTTCTTTTTGACTATTATTTATATTTTCTTTTCCCATTCTCTCTATTTGTATCACACACACACATATTTCTTCAATAATAGTTGATTCTATTCGAATGAAAAAAAGTGGTAACTTACCGAGAGTGAATGCTTAGCAGATTTGAGACTGTTTTAGAGTTCTTGCTGGCCACTGACAGATGGCACTACTAGGCGATCAGCTGATGCACCAACCACGAGGATTCGGCTGTTCTTGCTGCTGCTGTTGTTGTTGTTTGATTCTCTAAAGTGGCATTTTAGAATTTTCTGGTGTTCTGTGGGAAGAAGAAGAAGAAGAAGAAGACGGTGGACGACGCGTGACGATGGACGACGCCATGCTCAAGGACAAGGAAGAGGTGCAGGACTACCTGAAGAACCTGTGCACCGAGTACAAGTACAGCTGCTACGGGGAGAAGAACCCGGAGGGTAAGAGTGAAAGAAGCTGTCCTCTTGTTGTTTTGTTGAGAATTGTTCTTGATCAGTTGTTCTTTCTCTCCCTTCCTTAGGATGTCAACTTCTGGGCGACTTTTTCGCGCAAATCGAGGGCGACTACGTGAAGGCGAACAAGGTCTTCAGTGAGAACTGCGAGAAGAGAAGCTACGGCCGCAGCTGCTCCTCATTCGGACTCAATCTGCTCGGCGGTCGAGGTAGGAAACGCTTCGGTTTTTGTTTCTACTGTTTATCTTGACGATCATTTTGTCTTCTTCTTCTCTTCCTCTTCCAGGCACGCCAAAGAACCCCGCCGCGGCGTTCGAGCACTTCGTGAAGGCCTGCGACGCCGACGACGCCGTCGGCTGCGACTTTGCCGGCAAGCTGCTGACCGGCTGCGAGCCGTCCCTCTCCGCCCAGGCCGGTGGCCCCATCAAGACCGATGTGGTCCGAGGGCTGGCCTACCTGGAGCACGGCTGCCAGCTGAAGAGCTCGGCGCAGATGTTCGAGTCGAGTGAGAGCTGCTACGCGGCGGCCTTCTTCTACGCCGCCGGGCTGAAGGGCGGCGTGCTGGCGCGCGACGACGAGAAGGCCATCGCCCTGGGCAGTCGCGCCTGTGAGCTTGGTCAGATGCGGGCCTGCAAGCTGGTGGGCGACGTCTACCAGCGGGCGGGCAAGCCCGACAGGCGGAGCCCTTTCACCGGCGATTTGCGCAGATGGAGCGGCAGATCAAGGAGCAGGTGTCGCTGGAGATGCAGAGGACGTAGGAGGGGGGAGTGGTGGAGGTGGTGGTGATGGACTTTGACTTAAGTTGTTGTCGTTACTGTTGCCCACCTCCTCCTCCTCCCCTTCTCCCTCTTTTGTTGTACCGGGTGCGAGTGCCAATGCAAATGCGCTGCTGCAATGCGAATCTTTGTTAGATCAACAAACCTTAGTGATTTCTATTTTCATGTTTCGATTTTTAGCACCTTTTTGTACTTTTGTGTTTTTGATGTAAAGAAAAGTTGTTGATCTTGCTGCACTGCTGTCAGTGCTTCAGAAGGAAGATCAGAGTGGAATTTGTTGCCGATTATCACACTGCTAATCACGTCCGATGTTATCATTCCTGCTGCTGCTGCTGCATTTGCATTTTTCTGAACACATTTCCTCAGTGACAGTGCCGACACACGTGTTCAGTGGCAGTCATCACTTCCCTTGCTGCTTTGCTCACATTGCGTCAGCAGATTCAGTTGATTCGATCTTTTCCAACTCTCGATTTCAATCTGATCAATCCACCCAAAGACGATGCCCCCTCTACGCCCCCTTCCCGATCTGGTCCTCATCACCGTTTTTAAGATGTTGTCAGCGAATGACCAGATGATAGCGAGTCTGATAAGTCCCCGATGCTCCGTCCTGGTGAGAGCAGCAAATCGCACCGTGAGGACGCTGGCCATCATCGACCTACGTTTTCCTTTCAATCCAAAATACATCAAATATAATGTCAATTCCATGTCCCTCGCCTCTAAGCCAGCCATGCAGTCGCTGATGGACATTCCTGGCGAACCATCATTCCCCCACTACCCAATGACCACCGTCCGTTTCAACAGTTGGAATGTGCTGCACTTGGGCCAACTACAACTGCAACTCAACTCTGCGGCGACCATCGAGCAGATCACCACCGTCTTCTCCGCCCTCACCGACCTAAAGTTCATCACCGTTTCCCAAGAGAACTGTGCCCTCCTGGTCGCCCTTCTGCAGCATCCCAACTGGCAGTGCCAGCTGACCAACCTGATGGTGGATGGAGCATGCAACGGCATCACCGCCATCAACGGTCTCACTGCTCTGCGGCAGCTGGCGCTCGACTGGGATAGCGACACCGACCTTCCCGACCTGCCCATACTCGCCCAGCTGAAGGTAGTGGCCCTCCGATTGTACAAACTTCGGTCATTTCTGCGTTCCCTCGAACAGTACGCCACCGGCAACGCCGACCTTCAGGTACACCTGCTCTCCAACGATATCGAAGGTCTGCTCAGCCTCAGCCAGCCACTGCACCGTCGCATTGTTTATTTTGGACGCGATGATCTTTGGCTGGCTCTCTCCGACGCGACTCGCCTCTGCAGCCAGTTCCTCTTTCTCACCTCCCTCAATATCGGCAGCATTCAGTTGACTGAAGTTGGACCGCTGTTCACTGCCCTCTCGCAACTTCATCAGCTGGTCCGCTTGGGGTTAGCGGTAAATCGGGAGAATTATAGGGAACTACCAGCACGTCATCCACCTCGTTCACTGGCTCAGATGAACTCCCTGTGGGCTCTTGAACTGTACTTGACTATCTCCTCTCACTCTGACGTTGACTGGTTCAATCTGCCCTGGACGATGCCCAACCTGCAGACCATCTACATTCAGAAGTTCTGCTGTCGTAGCTGTAAAGTTTCGCTCTGCTCATTTTCAGCTCTAAACTGTTTCCACTCCTCCCTCTTCACCCTTCACCCCGGTGTCTCTATGAAACGATTCATTTTGAACTCGTATGAAGAAAGCACTTCCGCTGAGAAACTGCTGCTCCAGAGCCAGTAAGCCGGGCAAGCCGTTGATAAACGTTGCTTTATAACCAAAAAGGTAACTTGGTGTTTCGTAATACTTAATGGCAGTAACAAATTGTGTTGTTTTCTCGTTAGAATCGCCGTCAGCCAGTGAGGCGCCAGTCACCACCGGTCAGCCTTGAAGCGAACTATTTTGTAAAGAACTTGAATAGTTGTAATAATAAACGTTGTGTTGAATTCTCTTACTTTTCTTATTCTTTTTCTCCAGTGCAGTGCAAACTGCTCCGTCTCTCCACACTATTCAGCTCAGCTCAGTGTTTCAGTCGTAATCGGTAATAACTTGGACATTGCTATCAGTGAGAATTCAGGAGAATCAAATCTGAGCATCGAAAAAGAATGTACTGTTTTCCGTTTTTCTCTGATTAACTTCTGATTATTAGAGGGCGCTGCTGCTGCATTTGCGTTTTTCTGAACACCTGTGCACATTTGGCAGTGGCGTCTCACGTGCTCAGTGGCAGTCATCACTTCCCTTTCTGCTTTGCTCACGCATTGCGTCAGCAGATTCAGTTGATTCGCTCTTTCCCAACTCTCCCTTTCAATCTGACCACCCAAACACACCAGAAGACCCGATGCCTCCTCTACGCCCCCTTCCCGATCTGGTCCTCATCACCGCCTTTAAGATGTTGACACCGAATGACCAATTGTTAGCGAGTTTGACTAGTCCCCGATGCGCCGTTCTTGTGAGAGCGGCCAGTCGCACCGTGAAGACACTGCCCATCACCGGTCAAAATGTTGAAAGCCCAGGCGTTCTCGATGATCTTAAAGATAGAAGATGATACTGATGATCCGCGCTGGCTTCTCCACCACTTCACACGATGATCACCCAAAAGTGGTAAGTCGAGGAGACAAATCTCCTTATCTTCTTTTTTACTCTTTATCTCTCCAAATTAGTGCTCTATCTGCTGCTGCTACTGTAGTAATCATAAATCACCAAAAAACACTCATTTAGAGTATCAAGAGCAGCAGCAGTAGGAAGTTGTCCTTTGATACTAAATATTTTATTTCTAAATCACAACTTACCGCACCTTTCTCACTTGCTGCCGCCTTCAGTTGTTCCCAATGTTTCTCTATCTTCCTCTTACTCACTCCAAATACTCTACTTCAGTATTCAATTAACTCCTTTAGTCACTAGTTTCTTTTGATGTTCTTCTTCTGATTACCGCCAACTTTTCTCTATTTCACCACTGGCTCTATTGCCAATGTCCACCTCCTCGGCTTTTTCCTTTTACCTATGTACCGTATTCGAACAGTTTCTAGCGGTGATATGATAATTGAGCGTCTTCTATCTTGCCTTTTTCAGCTTTTACCTCAGATTTCTCCCTTTTTCTTACCGACTTTGATACACCTGCTTCTAATGCTGCTGCTGCTGCTGCTGTCCGTTTCAATCACTGACTCCTTCATTTTCTGTCCGCTCTAATCTAATTTGACTTGCCGTCCGGTAATTAGAGGAGACAAGTCTGGCTGTCCTTGGCCGTGTTCGGCGCCTTTATTGGCCGCCCTTAGCTGTAGCTGTCTGACTGTCTGTGATTTGCACCTTTGATTTGGTTTGATGCTCATGCTCATGTCATGTGCGCCATTACATCGGCTTTTAGGGGCTTTTTCCCCCTAATTTTCCGATTATAATTATTTGACATCAACTGTTTGGTGCGCCACTACAGTGATTATTCAAATTTCGGTCGCTGATTTCTTAAAACTTTTTTTTCAATTTTTTTGCTGAATCGTTTGAAGCCCAATGTCACTGGCGACTAAGACCGAGGCGAGAGTAGAGCGGTGATTTTGGTGGTGACCACTTTTGGTGATCTCCACTCTTTGCCTGTGATCACCACTTGCCTGTCAGAAAGAGAGAGAGAGATGACAGGCACCACTCGGCGATACTTTTAGGTGACACTGCTCGATTACCCGCTATCGGAAGATATTGCCACCATTTTCCATGTGAGGAACATCTGCTGCTGCTGCAATTTCTTCTTCAAGATGAGTTTGACTCTGTGGTTCTCTTGTGCTGCTCAAAGCAAAGTCTCTCAAAGGCGGCAAAGTCACTTGAACAGCAGCAGCAGCAGCAGTGCTCGTCTTCTTTCTTGTCACCGTCACTGATCAATTTCCGATTAGGTCAGTCTTCTCTTTCTTGGTTTTTGCTCAATCTTCTCCACAAATCTCCAAACTGTTGCTCACAGTCACAAAACCTTTGAAGCTGCTGCAGCTACTTTGTATCTCGCTGTCTAGCATTTCATGAAATCAGTTTAGTGCCTTGGCGATGGTGATGATTCTCAGTCGCTATCACCACCACCACCACCACTGTCATTACCAAGATCAGCACCGAGTAGTAGTTAGCTTCAACCTCTGATCAGCTCACTGTCGAGGACGAATGATTCCGCCTCAGCCTCAGTGAGCTGCTGCTGCTGATTCCAATCGATTTCCTCTCTTTCTGTTTTGATAGCCTTTTATTCGATGGAACTTGCTTGCTTGGTGTAGTGTCTTTCACTAATCTACTCTGTGTGTGTGTGTGTGTGTTGTCCACCACTACGGCGGAGCAATCGCCGCCGCCGCCGTTATCTTGCCAGATTGCCGAACACAGACTGCCCTGTAGTGTGTGTCCTCTCGGCCGCTGTTATCTTTGGCAGCAAAAATTACTTCTGCTACCTTTTATCGGAAACTGCTTACTAACTAAACTGATATCATTACAAGACACACACACCACACACATTTTGTCAGCAGTCTCAGGTTGTGTCGCTGGTTCGTCGGTCTGGTTTGCCAGGGGAACGAAGAACGAAGAAGAAACTCTGCGTCATTCTAATTAGTTAGTCAGCTGCTGCTCCTGTCGATAACGGATAACATTATCGACGTGTCGCTAATGTCTGAAGCCTCTTTTTTTTGGCGACTTTTTCTTCTTCTCTCCTCTCTTTTTGACTGCTCAGCGGTAATTGGCAAGTACTGTCTCGTCTTCATGGGGTCGTCCCTTGCACACACACACCTTATCACTGCGCATCGATATGCTTTTCTCCCTCTTTTCTCCTCTTTATCAGTTTACACAGTATAACATTTCACTTGATCTCCCCCACTTCCCCCCTGCCCAATCAATCCTAGCCTGCTTGCAATCATCACTACGACCACTGTCAGTGGTAGTGGACTTTAATTTAATTAAAAGAAGGCTGAAAAGCTTGCTGTTAAATCTGATTAACATGCATCTGAGGCATCTGCATCTGTTAGATGCCACTTGATGGTGGTGAATGGCAACGCTGTCACAGCTGTTGCTGCTGAACTGATGATTTGCCACCACTACTATCATCAACTGCTTCTGAACTTTGCAGCAACTTTGAGCAGCAGCAGCAGCCGCTACTGAAGGCATTCAAACAATTTTTGCTGCTGCTGCCCCCTAAAGTACTAGCTACTCCACTTGATGATAGCTCTGAACTGACTATCATCATCATCATCATCACCATCCTTTCTGGACACTTCTTGAATCACCGAGTTAATCAGATTAATCTTTTTGTTTGCAGTAGTTTAATTTAATTGCCCGATAACAGACATGACGACGACGACGACGACGACTCCTGATTTTAAATCGGTTGTAAGCAGGACCAGCAAAGCTGCTGTTGACACACAGAGATCTTCCGCTGCTCAGTGACAAACAGGGCACAAATTCTTTTGTTTTTTGTTTTTGAACTCTTGAGATGTTTTTTTCGAATTAAATGCTCTATAAGCACTGACACCTGAAGATCGCTCTCAACAGGACTGAGCTGACTGATTACCACTCTTTGCTCACCACTCTGTCACGCCGCACTACACTTTACCTCTTCTTACATCTTTCACTATCTTTCACTAATTGAATTTGTCTGATTTGATTTAGAGGCTCACGCGCCAGAGCGCGCACCTTGACTTGACATGAGTTGTCATGAGTGTGCATCTACTGAGGAGGACTCTCTTTTCAAACACTATCAGTGCACTCATCTGCTCGTGTCAGTTTCATTGCTGTCTATCGACTGAAGCGAGTTATCAGCTTTTCGCTATCTATCTTTCACCACCACAACAACAGCTATTTATCAAGCGTCATCTGTGCTTTTATTGTGTGCCATATTTAACGCTTCATTACACGCATCTTCTTGCTTGCCTGCTGTGATTTGGCTGATTTTTAGCCTCAGTTTCAACTTTTCCTTTTCCTTTTTCTTCTTCTTCTTCTTCTTTTCTTACACTTTCTCAATTTACGGCCGCGATTGACCGTGACAGTGTGAGTGAGTGAGTGAGTGAGTGAGTGTTTGGTTTGCATTTACGGCTGCTGATGCTGCTGCTGCTTCAAAACGAAGTGAAATCAGCACTGTACACCGCTGATTTCTATCAGTGATGATTTGTTTAATATTGTTGAACTTTAAAAAAGAAAGGTGTTGTCTTGTCTTGTCTCGTGTTGGATGGATATGGTGCTTTATACTTTCTCTCCCTCTTTAGTTGAAGGATATTATCTTGGTGGTGGTGGTGGTGGTGGTGGTGGTCAGCCTTGGGAGGATACTTTAGTAAATCAAAAGTTTTTTTGCTTTCTCTTTTCCTCCCTCTAAGGGTCGTTGTGTGCACTACTTTTCGTTTTGAGCTGACTTCTTTTTCAGCCCTCCTAACTCATTCACTCATCACAAAAAGCTTTGATCAGGAAGACAGCCGTACAAAGGGGAGGCTTGTAAATATAAAACGTCTCGTATTTTTTCTTCATTATAGTGCACACTTGATAATGATGACGACGACGACGATGATTTGTTCCACTTACAATCCACAAACAAACAAACAAATAAACAGACACCAAAAAGTGTCTCATCGTCGTTATCTTGTGATGATATAGAGAAAAATTTGTCATTTACTTTCTTGTGATTAGTTCTGCTGTTCATTCACTGTAACTGCTTGCATGACTTTGAGATATCAGCTGCAGTATAAAAGATAAAATAAGAGAGAGAGAGTTCACTTTGCTGCACTTTTATCACCTCTCGGCTGAAGATTTGACTCTCTTCTCTCTCTCTTTTTCTCTCTCCTATATCTCTGGGCATTAATTTGTCGCCGTTTGTTCAGAGTTAATAACAGAGAGAAGAGGAGGAAACAGCTCTTTTTTCTGTTTGCAGCTCTTCTTTCTGTCTTCCCCCATTTTGAGCAGTAGTGACATCTCTATCATCGACACTCTCGTCGCTCTCATCTTTCGCTCAGGTGTGTAGCGTGTAGCAATCTCTTGAGGACAATCTCTGTCTCTCCTGCTTTTTGGTGGTGGTGATGATGTGACGTACTACTTTCTGAATACTGACCACCCACTACCATCACCACCATCACCACCATCACCACAATCTGTGTGTTATCTTCATCAAGTGAGCTGTTAAGAGACTCTTCTCTCTCTCTCTCTCTCTCTTCTTCTGTTCTTGCTCTCTCTCAACTTCTTTCACAATCTCCTCAATCTCTTAATCTGATTGTATCGATCCTACAAGAGGAATCGTTCACATGAGATCATCCTTCTGAACGATGACTGATTATCATGCTGGGCTTCCTGCGATGGCCTCTGAACGAGACAAGTTGTGTGTTCGAGGCAGTGATTGATGAGGGGAAGGTAGGGAGACAGTGTTGGTGAAACAAAAAATCCAGTGCAGCAAACAAAAAATGTAAAATGTGAAACTTTGACTGAAGTTTCTCTTTTTTCTTCTACTTCTCCTTCACCTTTAGATGAGGTGTTTATTTATGCGGGGACTTTTTTGCTGACATTTTTTTTCGGGAGGGGAATTATTATTAGTGGTGGCATTTCTGCCTTTTGATTATCTCTAGTGATTTGAGTGCTGTGATCAACTGAAGTTGAAGTTGAGAATAGTCACTTCCACAGCGGTGAAGTTGAACTCATTTTCCTAAGTGTGTTGGCCATTTTGCTGGTGATGATCTCGCCTGTTGGAGATTTTTTTATCGGTGATAAGGAGGATGATGATGATGATGGCGCCCTGTAAAATATGGAAATTTTTGGCTCTTTTTAGTTGGCTAGTAGTAGCTTTTCATAATCGTTATAATGTCCGTTTGGAAGTGTCCTTATGACTGATGGTTTTGGTGGTGATTTGGTAGTGCTGATTTGTGGACTTTTCTTCTTTTTTCCTTTTCACTATCTCTCAATCTCTGAATCGCATCATTTTATAATTTTCCTGCACTTCAATTTAAAAGACAATTTCGATGGACCTGATTTTTCACCTTTTTTCCTGCTCATTTTATTCACAATGAATTCAGTACTGCTGCTGCTATCTTATTCTTCTTTTATCCCGCTCTTTCACTCGACCACGACCAAACTTTTTTTGTCCACTCATTCGTTATCTCTTTTGGAGAATATTTCTACTTTTTTGCTGTTTGTCAATTTTTCCCTCATTTTCCTCCTTTTCTAGGATCATAAAATGTGGTGGAAGGGAGAGAGAGATAGCATTTGCAATACTGAATAGTGCTCTAATGTGTTTCAGACTTGGCACATTTTGTGATAGATAAGAATATCTGATAAGCAGAAAGAGCTAGAACATTTGACAGGCACTAGATTTCACTCACATGTACGCTGAATAATAGTGACGGAATCAAAAGTGCTCCTTTTCCTTCTCTTTCTGGGACACTATCTGCTCGCTGCTGATAGCAGCAGCCATATTATTGGGCTGTTGTTTGGTAAAGGAGGAGAAGATAGGTCAACAAGTCTGACACAATCTCTCCCAATTCTTCTCGAATGACTGCTGTCACCGCTGCTGCTGCTGAGGTGCAATTGAGCTAATTGTCGAGCCCTGCTGCTGCTGCTGGTCACGTTTCACTGCTGCTGCTGCTGCTGAAAATCACTCTATCTGATCAATAGCTTTTTGAGAGTGAGATAGATTCAGTGAGGACGACAATTTAGTCGTTTCAATTTCAGCTTAGAATCTGTAATGGAGAAAATATTTTTACTTACTTGGCCGTGAATGAGAGAAACTGAGTATGTGTGTGTGTTAGTGTGTACCTTATCACCTTGCACCTCACTCAATTTCTCTAATCACACACTCGCTCGCTATATTGCTTCGTTTCTTTAGCGCAGATATTTTCTTATCCGGTGATATTAGCCGCCGCCGCCGCAGCCGTGGCTATACTCTTCCTACACAGGCTAGGCTAGGCAAAAAGTGCCGCGTGTTTGCTGCTGCTGCTGCTGCTGCTGCTGAACCTATGCGCCAGATTAGCCTCACTGATTGTCCTCAACGGCTGCTGCCTCTGTTCTGTAATGTCAACGCTTTTTCCTGTCCACCTTTTATTTCCACCACCACCACCACCATTGCTGACTCCAGTAATCTAATCTCCCGAACACTCCACTCTGCTGATGACCTCGACTTGTTTATCAGCTGCTGCTGCTGCTGGTCAGAGTTTTTTCTCTAGCTCCTTTTTTTCTGTTTTTTAAAGGAAGGCTACTTCTAATCTAATGTTGTGTCCATTTTTGCTGTTGTCAATTCCTCCAAATTTTGGCTGCTTATTCCTTATCAGCTACGGTTGCTGCTGTTGCGAATCGTGTGTGTATTTTGTGGATTTCTTATCAAGCAGCCGAGGAATAGGTACTGATTGGCTGAAATGAAAACGTTTTGAGCATTTTTTTTTTTTGATGATACAGCGAAAAACAGATTTGTGAGGTTTTTTAGCGAGATTTTTTTCCTGTAGTTTAGCTGAAACCCTTTTTCTTGTTTTCAGTTTTCAGCACCTAATCAGTCGGATGCAGCAACAACAGTTGACGACTCTATAACTGTAATTTGCAAAACAAAAGACCAGGTAATTGGTAAACGGTGCTTCTAAGCAAAACAGTTTAGAGACAGTTTGTTGTCTCCCATCTCCTTGCTTTTGTTATCCACAAAAAAACAGTCAAACAAACAAACAAGCCAAACATGCACGCTTCACTCTGCTCACCAGCCACCTGTAACGCACAACAACAGCAGCAAAGGCCAATTTGACCTTTCTCTCTTTTTTCTCAAAGACTTCATCACTCGGTTCATATCACTGTCCCCTGATCGTCCTCGCCCCTAATCGGCCATTATTCTCGCCTCGCACCACTCGCGACCACAACTGTCTGTCTCGTAGAAACCGCCAGCAGTTCCTTTTTTTCTCGCACCCAAAGTGCACCTTTTCGGGCTTATCACATCGGCTTCTTCTTCCTTTCCCCACCACCTTTTTCTTTCCTTCAAATTAGTGCGCAATGGTGTGCGACCGAGCAGTCTTGTGGCGACGAGAATGTGTCGACAGCGCGGCGAGCGAAAGCGAGAGAGAGAGAGAGAGATGTACCTCCTCTTCTTTTTTTGGAGGTAAATCTCTCTCGCTGTTGTCTACTCACTAGAGAAGCTAATTCTTTTTCTTTTGCTTCTGCCTTTTTGCTTATCATATCCTACCTTGCTTCTCTCTCTCTCTCTTTCCTTTTGTCCAATTCTACTATCACTGGCTATCTCTCTCACTGACGTCAGTCAAAGAGAAAGAGGGTTGTTCAACACATGGGCGCATGTGTTTTCAGCATCCAGAGTCAAGTTGGTGTTAGCTTATGACGTACTTCTGACTGATTAGTCATCTGATTAGTAGTGGTAGTAGTCATCTGCTTAGTTCTAGTTTTTGCTGCTGCTGCTGCAACTTTTGTTGCCTATCTCATTCACTAGTTTGAATATTTTCAGTCTCGTTTGCTGTTTGCTGATTGTCCACTCGTTTTTCCTTACTGCAGATTCTTAATTGGCATTTTTTGCTTTGCGCAAGAGAAAAACAAAAAATCTTACAAAGAAAAGCTTCAGTGTGAAGTGGCTCATTTTTCAGACTGCTGTTGTTGCTGCATTTGACGGATGTCACCTTTTTTTCTCTCGCGATTTTTGCCATCTTTGAGAGCCTCACAGCTCGGAGGTGCTGACATGCTGCTGCTGCTGATTAGATTTTTTTCCGGTAGGCTTTTAGCTTCTGTTTTTTGGCAACTTGGCAACTTTGATCTTTGATGTTGGAGAAAAAAGAGGATCCTTGATGAATAAGACGAAGAAGAAGAGTGGGAGAAATCACGCCGCTGTGAAATCAGCTTTGATAGCATCTTTCGGTTTTTTTGCTGTCTGACTGTGTTCTCCCATTGCGCAGAAACAGAAAGAGAAAGAGAGTTGAAGTACCAATTTGTGATCAGATTTATGATTACTACCACTTCTTGAGCACTATTACTACCACTGTCGCATTTTTGTTGTCTGCTGAGTTTCTTCAACTTTTGCCGAAGCAGCAGCAGCAGCAGCTTATCAGTTGATGAGCATCGCGGCCAATAAATTACCCCGGTTTCGATTTAGATTATCGCCAGTTGATAAGGTGAGCTGAGCTCTGGCTGGCACAGTAGTGTTCACTTTGCTGCTGCTGTTGCTGCTGCTAAAGTGGTGTTGAGCTTTGGAACATTCCAAATCTTTTTCTTTGATTTCTGTTCCTTTTTAATGTTATTTTGAAGAAATGGGGAAAATTCCACTAGGTTTCATCTGTTCTGAAGTTTTAACCTTTTAAAAAGTTTTGCTTATCTTTAAGATTTAGATTACAGGTGAACTTCTTCTTCTTCTTCTTCTCCTCCTCTTCTCACCGGCTCGGTGATTTATTTGACCCCCAGGTAGTTAGCTCACTAAGGTAAGGTAGTTGCTAGTTTGTACCTTTTTCCACCTTTTATTGTTGTTGTTGTTGTTGTTGTTGTGACACTTTGACTTTAGTTTCTCATTGCTCAAGTCGTTTGTGTCGCTAATAATTACCCTCATTTAACTCTTTCCCTCTTTTCTCTTGTTCACCTCCTCCTCGTTATCTCATTAACTCTTATCTCTGCTGCTGCTAGATAAAACAGAAAATAAATTCTCAATGCTGCTTTCCTTTTTTTCTCCTTTTCTCTTCAATGGCCACAGTTGTCGAGTTGTATTCTTTTTCTTCTCACCGGTAATTATGTGCACAGGTTAGCTATTTGGTAGCAAATGTGTGCTAATTTCATTGATTTGAAAGCAACAGCCTCTTTAGAGCCTAATAACTTTTTTGAGATGCTAAACTTGCTTTGAAGTTTCACAAGTTGAAACTCGTGCGATTGAAAAGGGAGAAACTTTTTTTGTCGTTTTCCGGTTCAGCTCTGCTCTGTTCATGATTTCAAGCCAGTGGGTACTACTGCTCTCTGCTGTTGATGATAATCATCAGAGTCAGAGTACCAGAGGCGGCCAGAACCGGAATGGTCACCGGTGGTGGTGGTGGTGGCACCGGCGTCAATGTTTGCACATTGGACTGACCACTTTTTTTCTGGTGCCTGACGCAAACGACTTTGGGTTCCACCTCACTAGGTAAAAGGTACATCAGTTGACCAGCAGCAGCAGCAGCAGCAAATAAAGAAGAAGTAGAAGAAGTAGAAGAAGGAGGATAAGGTTTTTTTGCAACATCAGCAGCACAATCTGCATGTTGCATCTTTTTGCATGTGCGTGCTCTCTCCTTCGGGTTCACCGTGCTGTTCGGGTCTTTGGATGGACGCAGCACAGCAGCAGCTGTTTACCCACGTTGCAGCAGTGCCCAGTGTTTTAATGGCCCCCTCTTTGCTCTTTCACAAT
Organism: Tyrophagus putrescentiae; assembly: GCA_024499935.1. Lineage (NCBI taxonomy): Eukaryota > Metazoa > Arthropoda > Arachnida > Sarcoptiformes > Acaridae > Tyrophagus > Tyrophagus putrescentiae. The sequence continues at coordinate 771,448 of JAMZRA010000004.1, forward strand.
CTGCTGCTGCTGCTGTTGTCTTTGGCTCCACAATGGTCGCAGGTGTGTGCACTGTGTGTACACTGTACAGTGCTTCAGCTTTGGGGCAATCGGATGCTGCCATCATCACGGTCAACAGAACTGGCTGTCTGCTGCTGCTGCGAACTGGTATGGACTCAATATAAAGCAACAACATCGAGGAGGAAGGTAGGGGGTGTTTGTTTAGGAGAGAGAGGGAGCCAATTTTGGCGTCCAAGATGTGTATCGGAAGGGGAAGAGAGAGAGAGAGAGAGAGAGAGAGAGAGAGTTTGCTTATTTATTTGGGTTGCGCCGTGCTTGCTTGCTTGCCATTTGTCGTCCTCTCTTTTCGGGGGACCAAAGTTGTGTTGGTGTGTTGCTTTTCTGGCCTTAATTACCTGATTCCTATCCCACCGGGCACCTAGCCCACTACTTTTGCACTCTAAGCTTGTGTGTGCTTGCTCTCATTTTCTCCTCTCTTTTCAGGCCAAAATTTTGTCGTATGGCTTAAATCGCCTATTGACCTGCATGGCCTTGCCCTGTAGGGTTCACCAGATCGCACTGTGATTTGTTCCTCTCAAGAAAGCACGTAGTGTGCAGTTGCGCTATCATACCACTTTCCATTCCAGTTTCCTCTCAGCGCCAAACCATTGTTATCAGCTAGGATCTTAATATCAACGTCTTGGATAGTTGGGGTGGCGTGGCAGCACTGTCGCCAAAAATGCCAACCAAAGTATTGCCTGTGTATTGGTTTTACCAGCTGTGATGCGCACTAGTGATTGTATCCTCACCGGCCAGTTGTTGATGCCCCGCCGGATCTTCGTGCGATTGTGTAATGATCTCTCTTTGCCTAGCCAGTTTCTGACCTGCAGTAAATGCCAGTCAGTTTGATAGTCCTATGCACTAAGGACTTTCAAGTGGTTCATCGTCTTGTGATTTTATTGCAGCCATGCATGGCCAGCACTGTTTCCTGAACATAAGTTGTTTTCATCCAAAATTTCTGGTCTTTTACTTTGGGATTACCAAGCTTTATTTTCCAAAAGCTCAGGATAACTGTTGCCATCAACGTGGCTCGCTGTTGATTGCTTTCTGCGCCGATCTTACCGTGTGATTGTTCAAATTTTTCTCTTTTGTTGCCTTCTCGTTTGACTCTGGATCAAATTGCAAAGTCAGTATGTGATAAACTGGCCAAAACCACCTTTCAAGGTTACTTTCAATGTTCCCTCATGTAGTATGTTTAACTCTGACCCACTGCTGTTCACTTGAAACGATTATTGTCAAATGTGTTTTTCTCTCTGTCTTGGCAAACTTTACCATTAAAGCGGATAGAAGGCTATTTCTTAATCAAAAGTGGAGGATACTGTTCGTGCATCTACTGCTGCTGTGTGATCTTTCGGCACTATGCTTTACCAGTCCAGCAGCTTTCAAATTGTCTCAAGAGGTACTTTTTGGTTTGCATTTCCCCACTCTTTTTCCTAATGTTGCAGCAAAAGCGTCCTTGTTCGCACTCGTTACACTCTGCTACCCTTTCCAATGTATTTGCACCCATGTAAGATGAAAATGGTGGAAAAAAGCTATTACGAACTGTGACTGTTCAAATGAGGAGAATTTCCCGTGACAGGACAGTGTGCAACTTTGCAGTCGTGCACACGCTGCATAAAAGCAGCAAAGAAGTTCGTTCGATAGAATAGTGTGGCCATCCATTCTGTGATAAGGACCTTACTGTTTGTAGTACCACTTGTTCCACTCCGCAGCTTCAATGTGTCCAAAGAGACTATCTTTCGTCGTTCAATTTTTCCCCCATTTTTTCACCTAATGATTGCAGCAGAAACAACCGAATCCTTCTTCAGCAACTCTTTCTCTCTTTCTCTCCCTCTTCCTCGCAATGTGAGATTTGGCGACGCACAATGACAAGAGAGAGAAAGAGTGGAAAAAGATTATCGAACCGGTGTGTCTGTGTTCCAAAAGTGAGAGAGAATTTCCCCGTCGACAACGACAAGGACAGTGTGCAACTCTTGCAGCTCGTACCACCACCGCACTGATAAGCAGCAGCAAGTTCCGTTGGAGAGATAGTGTGGCACCACCACCATTTGTGATGATAAGGACCGGCTGTGTTCTGTTGTTGCAAGTGCACCACACTGTCTGCCTGTGCTGCCTGTGCTGGACCGCGTAGCCTTCGACTACTCGGCAATCATGCAAGCTCTCTTTCCTCCTTATCAGCCTGCCATATTCTCAATTGTACAGCAGACATACACTCACTGTGACTGTGTGTGTGTGTGTACACCAACCAATTGCCTTCCTTTTGTCTCAGCTGCTGCTGCTGCTGCTGCCGCTGTCAGATGGCCGGTGCAGATAGTGTGAATAGTGTGTGTGTGTGTGGCCAATGCCAATACTGCTAACTGCTGCTGCTGTTGCTGGCCAATGATTCTCGCGCTCTCTTTCTGCTATCTTCTTTTCGGAGTGTGTGTCGCTATCGGGCGAGCACTGTGTCGCCTTCTCCCTCCTCGGTTCCCTCTCCCCCTTATCGTTATCGTTTCAGAAAGTAATAATACTGTTGGTGCCTTGTGTAGTACTGCAAATGCTGCTGCTGGCAGACTCTTCTGAATCGTTCGTTGTCTGCAGAATTGTCAGAAGTTGGCCTCGCTCACATTGTGACTGACTCATCTCTAGCTGTTCACATTGTTTGCTCGTCATTTGCCGCGCTGATGCAATTTAAATTACGGCTGTGCGGGGTGGAAAAGGTTTTCACTGTGTTTTGCTGGCAGTTTAATTGATTTTTTTCTCTCTCTCTCTCTCCTCCTCTCTCTCTCTTTCTTCTCTCTCTCTGGTGAAGTAGGAAGGAGTGTGGTTATAGTTCTCTCGCTCTCTTCTTTTATCGTCATTTTTTATTCGTTTCTTCGTTTGCTTAAGAGATAGCGTTCTTTCTTTCTTTCATTTTTTCGCAATGATATTTGCTCAGATTAGGGAGATAGTAATTAGGTGATGGTGATGTCTGTCAGTGGTGTGTGTTTGTTGTCATTTTAGTTTGAGCTAGTTGTTATCTAATTACGGAAGAGGCTTCCGTCTTCTTCCTTTTCTTTTGTGATGTGCTTGATTTTTTTTTTGGTATTAGATTCTGTAATTTAGTCCGTGTTGAATGTTTTTGTGAGTAAAACTTGTTGTTTTGAAAGTTTGGAGTAAAAGGAATATTAGCACTTCTATGACCAAACTTTGAAGGAAAGAAGGGAGAGATTTTATTGCTGTAGGGTCGTGTATTTTTGGTTGCGCTATCTGTGATTAGCATTTGTGTTTTCTGTAAAAAAGAACATTGAACTAGCTTCTAGCTAATCTTTTTCGGTATTTCCGTGTCTGCTGATTGCCTATCTCAGTTTACTTTTGTTGTTTTACTTTGTAATTAAGCTGTTGGTTGTCCAAGTGATGAACTCACCAACTTTACACTGTTGTTTTATGGCCTATTTTGCCAACTGATATTCGGTTGTTCACAGCACAGAATTGAACAGTTTTGTTTGCTACCCATTGTCCATGTCATAAACTGGCTGCTTCCAAAAGTTAAGTCCCGGTAATGGGAGGTTTACTAGAAAGAAAAGGTGCGCCAGCTGTGTTTGCAGTAGTAGTTGACAACAGTCGTGTCGGTTCCTGCAAAACACACGAAAAAGTATTTCATTTGCTGACGCCACTGCCGCCGTAATCGCCTTATCCTCTTTCCAGAGATTCTTCATCTCTTCTTTACCCGACTTTTTCTTTCCCTCTATTTACTTTAGAGAGAAAAAGATCGACCGGCTTTGGGGCCTGATCGGATACAGAGAAACTGACTGAACGACGAAGTTTATGTGTGAAGCTGCGCAAGTGTAGCACTATTATTAAAATTAAGTAAAAAGACGGCAGTATCAGTGAGGAGGAAGAAGAGGGTAAAAGTAGACGGAAAAACGGCAGCAGCACCTGATAACAATCTAAATTGGAAAGTGCGTGTGCAACTTTTTCTTTCCTTGCGACAGGACAGAACAGGCTGCTGACTTTCCCTTCCTTCC